>JARJDW010022247.1:0-94408 GCA_030264715.1 Adinopsis sp. GC000173 | reverse complement strand
AAAATGGAAAATGATAAGTTGATAATGTCATATTATACGAACTTAAAAACGGAATGAGATTTCGTACTGTTACAAAAAATATTAAAGACGTTTTATTTGGATCGTGCACTTGCTCTAAGGATAGTTAAAAAGTGGTTTGGTCGATTTTGAAATGGTGATTTTAATTAAAACGATCAAATTCGCTCTGAGTTCAGTATATCGAGTTTCAAAATATAGCCAGCTTTTTTTAAATGGCGAAATGCTGTCGATTTGTCAACGTTTAAGGTCTCAGCAATCTCTTATGTCGAACTTCTTGGATTGCTATTTACCAAATCACGGATACAGTCATTATTAATGCCAAAAGGTCGCGCAAAGCAAAGTTGATCATTTAAACTGAAATCACCATTTCCAAATCGACCAAATCACTTTGTAACTGTTCTTAGAGATCCAAATAAACGTCTTTATTATACCAACACTTACTTCTTTTTTAAATTCGTATAATATGAAATGTCGCAACTTATCATTTTCTATTTTGAATGCTAACCCTGCACACAACTTAATTTAAGTCAACTTTTTTTTAAGCTTATGTTAACTCACTGGACCTGTAGTTCACTGTCAGTAAATAATATGATCATAAAATTGATAACGGCGCACAGTCAAAAAGGAATGTTTCCGGCAACGCGCAAATCGGGCACAAATTTATGGAATCACTTAATATATTAAAATATTTATCAACAATAAAACAAATTGAAATGATGTGATAAAATTCAATATTTAATTCAAGTCGCTACGTCGTATTGGCGTAACTTAACTACACGTATCCAATATTGCAGTAGATTGACTGTAGTAAACAGAGCTGTTGCTCACTTACTGCTTTGCTGATTGAAGAATTGAAGTGTGAACTATTGAATGATTTCGCCCGTTCTCGTATATCGTTTGCAGAAAAAACTTCTATTAATAATTGATATAGCCTGTTTGCAAAAAATAAAACGGTACGATATACTTGACTACCAAACTCTGATATGTATTATACATTATACAAACTCTCATATTTTCTAAAGTAAACTCATTCAACAATTTTCATTTGTAGCGCATGTAATTATTATCAGCCATTACACGATTGTTATTTTTTGTTCATAAAATCCGCGCATTTACATTTCTCAACGTTGATTTACACATATATGAGTTTCAATTTGCTAGCAAAAGAATAGAAGTTTTTAAAAAAAAATTTAAGCAGAAATTAAGCAAACAAAATCATGTTTCATTTTACAAAAACTACATTCAATACCTACGCCCACAACATAATCTATCAAATGAAAATGTTTATCAATTATGTTAATTGCACATCCCACCAACTGTACCATATACCACACGCTGTGATTCAAATTTCAATTTTTTAAATAAAAACGTAGTTTTCATTGTCATATCTAAAAACTTTCTGATTGATTTCGACAGGCTGAGTGATTTTTGCACATTGAATACGGTTGAAATTTTGAGATATATGTATTTACGCGCTTCGGTCTATGGAACTGACGTATCATTTCTAGGAGTTTTGACACCAATGGAAGTAGTGAACCGAAATTTTGCATTAAAATTGTAATGAGGAAAGTGAAAGGAAGGTAAAAGTCTCATGTTGCAAAAAGAATTTTCAGCAATCGTCTATTTCAGAGGCTAAGAATGTCCATTAGAGGGTAATATAAAAAGCGGATCTCTAACTCTGAAAATTGAAACAATCAAGAATGTATGATGTGCGATGAATGCAAGGAATGTGTGCAATTGATATCATATGATTTTTGTTTTAAAAATGTATAACGATGCGCATTTTCCAATTCGCGAGGCGTGTTAAAATATGAACATGATTTGCATTATTGCCATACTAACAAGTTAAAATCGTTGACAAGAGTGACATACGAGTAACTAAAGGTGACAATAATAATGTAGAAAATATAATAATAATGTTGAGAATTGTGATGCAAAAATTTGCTGAATAAACGGTTTTATTTGAAAAAGAATCCGCATGGGATTAGTCGCATATAACTTTTATTAATTTATTATTACAAGTCTCAATTTTAATTAAGAGAAATTATTTATAAATATTAAAATTAATTGCATTGCGAATCAGAATTGCTTATAAATTTAAATGTCTGAAATGCCACATAAGTTCTTTCATTTCTTTAGAAATGATTCAAGTATTTAAAATCAAATATGTTGAGTGTTGAAAGTATTAAAATGAAGATGGCATTTTCCGTTACCATAAAGAAATGATTCAACTTGAATATATAAATACAATTCTAAAAGAAGCCCCAACAGTATATGCAAAATACATTGATAAATAATGCAAAAGATTTGTTTTGATAAAAATAATATTATATTTACTATACTCTGTTTAAAGGTGAACATTAGTACATAAAAAACAAGTAAAACGTATAAGTTATTCATAGATAATAACAAACATTAAAAGTAATAAAATACTATTTATACAAAACATGTATTTGAAGTGATATTGGCATTGTAAGAATACAATTTTATATTAATTATTGAATATTTTCTGTATGAATAATTTAGATCCAAACAGAATATATAATAGTATTTTTTTCGCAAAGAAATCGATTCATGTTTAATTATTAAAATAAGCAGCGGAACGGCATGAAAAAAATATATATTTGTTAGAATTCTATGGAGTTATAACGTTGTATATAGTTGGTGCTTGATAAAACCGCAAGCAATTAAATTGTAGATGATCGATGTTAATTTACCCGTATACTCTTCTCCACAATCATTTACTTTCACTCCCTCAAAAAGTTACATTCTAAATAATTTAATTTACAAAAGGTCTAATTGGATATACTCTAAATTAGGGAATGAAAATAAAAGGTTTTTGTTAAATTTGCGAATATTTATAAGCGTGTTTGAATTCTTTTTTACGCATAAATTGTGTTTCTTTAATTGCAGGTTTGCCACGCCAACGCAAATGCCATACGAATTTGAACATTTTTAAGATTAATTGGTGAGTATTTACGAATCACTTATTATACATTCGACAGGAAACTACTTTGAGAGACAAAACAATCAAACAACAAATTCTCCGAATTGTTTATTACTAAATTTACGGCTTAATAAAAAAATTTATATTATATTATAAACGCGATTTTACATAAAAATTGCTCCGACGCATATAAAACCGAATGAAATAAAAATTCAATTTTATCAGAGACTCTGAACAAATAACAAAAAGCAAAACTTTCATGATAAATTCTGCAAAATGGTGTAAAATTGCTCGCACAATTTTTCTCATTTTAGTTAACTTTATCAACAATAATAAATAATTACAACTCTCTGCAGTTTTTATCCAGAAATATACGTTTTTCTCTCGCAAAAATATTGTTTATTATTTCTATTATGAATACATATTTTTATAGATACAAAACTACATAGTGCTTTTTAATTAATTATTAATTAATACTCTACAATTTTATTAAATAAAAAAACAAATGTCATTTCGAAATGAAATTTTCTTTCTTTGAAAAATATGTTGAAATTGAACCAACTCAGCAACGTCATCAACAATTTATTGTTTTGTTAATAAAAATGTTGGAGCTTTTCTTTGTTCGCCTATAACATCGTGTAGTATAAGTACAGATCCTTGTTCACTTAATTGTAATTTAAATTATACTTGTACTGCTGTCCTACTATGATAGATTTCTATCATTTGTCATAATAGATTTGTTAATGATTTATCATCTGCATGGGCATTACAGAAAATGTGAATCGGTTCAAAACATTTGTAACACATGATTAAATTATGTTTCCATAGTTACATTTGAACTAATTTTTAATTCTTAACAAAATTTTAAGTGTTAATGGATACAGGCAATTATTGCATTACCATGAAGTAGAGCTTAAATTTTACGGCCGAATAGACAAATATTGATAATATTGAAATTTAATTAATCCTAAAACCAAAAGGATTTAATAACATAGCAGTGAATGTACATCGCATTGAATTTACAGAAATTCTAATTTAATTATACATATATAGAGCTATAAATAAAGTTCAATAAATCATCCCTAATAAAAACATTTTCGCAGGATTCTCTTTCTACAACATTCCTATATGTGTATGTGGCATTTATTAACTATAAACTAAATTAAGCTCAATCAAATGCAATAGCACCGGTAGTTTTGTATGCCTAGGTGCCCACACACGGCTCAACCAACAACTACTACACCACCATACTATGCAAATCTCTTTTTCATTAGGTTGCCACTGTACACGATAAATTAAGGGATTATTGTTCGATGTGATCCACAATTTAACAGTCATAAATTCAATCAACTCAAACCATTTCGAATGCACGGCGAATACACTCTTCCTTGTTTTAATTTGTTTTATTATATAAATTCGGTTAGTTAAAGGTACAACATTTTTTCTGTTAAGAATGTAAACAATGATTAATCCAGCTCTTAAAGGATATACGTATCTGTTTTCCGTCCACGAATTACGCGTCTGCGATAAAATAGGCACCGAAGAGTGAATTCAGCATGTTTGAAATGTTTGAATATTTTACAGCATTGAAAGATTATGAAATCATGATTTATCAATCCAAAAGTGAGTGTTACTTGTATTACTAGTATTGACTAATCAGAAGCAGCATATGTGAGCACCTTAAAGGTATGTATATGAATCGTTTTGACAACTTACTGACATCGTGCTTTAGAAATTCACTATTCGCTTTTCTATTTTGTTTCTTTTATTATATAAATTCGGCTAGTTAAAAATAAAAGTTTTTTTGCTATTTTGATGAACAACTATTAAGAATGTAAACGCTTTCCCAATAAAATAGACATCGAAGAGTAAATTCAGCATTCTTGAAATATTTGAATATTTTAAAGGATTGAAAGATTATGAAATCGTGATTTATCAATCCAAAAGTGAGTGTTACTCTTACTACTTGTTACTAGTATTGACTAATCGGTAGCAGCATATGTGAGCACCTTAAAGGTATAAATTGTATATGAATCGTTTCTGCAAATCAACTTATCGACATCGTACTTTACAAATGTATTATATTGTATTTTATCTTAGTATTTAAATATGAAATCTATAAAGTTTTATCGAAAAGGGCCGGATGCTAAAAACATATTTGGCTATACTGGCCATTTGGCATATATTTAAGTAACATAAGAATGTAAGCAATGATTAATCGAGCTCTTAAAGGATATACGTATCTGTTTCCCTTCCACAAATCACGCTTCGCTGACAAAATAGTCATTGAAGAGTGAATTCAATGTTTGAATATTTTGCAGAATTAAAAAATTATGAAATCATGATTTATCAATCCAAAAGTAAGTGTTACTCGTATTACTGGTATTGACTAATCGGTAGCAGCATATGTGAGCACCTGAAAGGTATGTATATGAATCGTTTTGGCATATCAACTTACTTTAGAAATGTATGACATTGTATTTTATCTTATCATTTAAATATGAAATCTATAAACTTTTATCGAAAAGGGCCGGATGCTAAAAACATGTTTGGCTATACTGGCCATATAGCACATATTTAAGTATGTATAATGTATTTCGATGCCATCAGCAAAATTCGTTCTTTTCACATTAGATTACTGTATGAATAGATGCGACGCGTATATCGAAGTATTCTCGTACAATAAATGTTCGAATGTATGATGAATAAAAAATTAATTTAATACATTAAAAAGCTAAATTTCTTGTTTGTTTTAATTTATAATAGTATGAACTCAATCACGTGTATCTCACTAAATGAATTGCATTGTTCAAAAATATATATTCGAATTTGAAAACATTTGTATAGTCATATTACATGTGTATGGAAAATGATTGTATTTTTATTAAAAGGTTATAACATGCACGATAAAAGAGCTTGGCCTCATGCTATAACCAAACATTCGCTTGTACGAGTATATAAATATACTTTGTATGTAAAAGCAACTTTTAAAGAACTTTTCTAATGTTTTCGAATGCTTTCGGATGCTTTCCTTTTTATTAAGATTCTGGTATATTGAAAAATTCAAAGGCAGAAATTTTATATCATAAACTTAATTCCATATTAGCGTTAACATATAAAACAAGCTACTCTTTCCATAAAAATTAATTACAGCTAGATGTTTGATAACACAATTTGTTCATAATTGAGACATAAAATACCAAATTGGCACATTTCATCTATATGGATATATATCAACAACAAATATTCTCGAGCAGGGGTTTTACAGAATGCTTCCAAAGAACGATAAACGCAATTAATTGGAAAAATTGGAAATGAACAAGACGGGCTCGATATCATTATTGATTGATAATTTTGCAGAACAATACAAATTTTGTACAAACACAACGGTATATATTTACAAATCGCAAGCACATAACAAAATCATGACGAGATTTTACAATTCAAACAATACTTTGTTAATTTAAGCATAAATATAAGAGAAGGTGCTATAAATTTAGATAGTTTTAATTCTATGCTGTGAAAGGAAATCTAGAATTAAGATATAGGGTTTGAACGCACAATCGATTTAAGGATAAAATGTTGAGCTTATTTGCAAAATAAAATGTATCTACTGACATAAAAGGGAAATTTATAACAATACTATATTTTCGATTAAATATTAATAAAAAAGGCATCAAAAATCATTTTCTTTTAAAGATGGTTTAAGGACGGGATATCTTTAAAAAGTACTTTAGATCACTTATAATTAAAATGCAAATATTGTTGAAACCGTATTATTGATTGTTTTATTATTTAAGTAGTCTGTAACTAGAAGAATTTTACAATGCAATGACATACTGAGTTAAACAATCACATCTTCAGGGGTTATGAAATAAGGCTTAGAAAACTGAACTATTTTGAACCTGAAAGCTCATTTTTGAGAAAACTAATCTTTATCTGCTGTAGATGAAATTATTAAGTAGTCCAAACACTGTAACTATATTTATTATCAAAGCATATTAGGTCCTAGTTTTCATTACTATAAAATCAAAATCGTTTTATTTAAGTCGATATCATAATTAGTTCAAATTTATTTGCCTTTTTTAATAGTAGTCGAAGATGTGATGCAAATAATCAATATGTCATTGCATTGTAAAACTCTTCTTTTTATAGACTATTTAAACAATATAACAATCTAACATACGATTTCAAAAATATTTTAAATACAAGTGATCTAAACAACATTTTAATAGATACACCGCCCTTGATTGTATATGTTGATAAAATATAATTAAACATATAACTAGCAAACAAATGAAAAAAATAACTTTATGAATGTTTTCATTTCATTAACATCCCTATCTTTATTTAATCAAAAAATTGAAACAAAAGGAGAAATACAAAAACAATTATCTTGTTATTCCAGTTACATAAACGAATTTTCATGTCGATTGTGCTACAAAAATAAAGTTTTGTCAAAATACAAAATAAGGGGTATGTGTTCCACGAATAATATAGAAAAAATTAACATATTAATTAATATTCCATGTAAATAATTTTTAAAAAAATCGTTATATAAAGTTAGCTTGCTAATAATAATCCAACAACACATTATTTGAGTTATTAAATATGTCTGACATTCTAAACACTATATATGCTGTTTATTTTTGGTGTAGACCTATTTATGTGAAGTGAAAATGTAACAGGTGTCACATTCCGACTAACAAATTCTAATTTAATTATGCTATTATCTGCGTTAAGCTTTATAAGAAATGTAATAATCTAATACAATGGCTAATAAGTAAACGCGCTTTTTTTATTTTCTGAATTTGTATTATCATTTGAGTAATTAATCTCTAGTGCAAATTTCTTGCACGTTTTCTTATTTTACTTGATGATGACACTTTCAGTTAAGAGTAAATATTTATGATTTTTTAAAAGGTATTGGTAGTATTATATTGATAGTTAATTAATTTCTCGAAAATTCATTTTCTTTAATCATCAAATCAACAAAATTATTTTTGCGCTATAAATGAAATGCATTAATATACATTTTATAAATGACGGCCTATTGTTAAATTTGCATATATTTATAGATGATAAAATATTAAATTCCGCGCATTTTTCTATTTTGTTCATTAAATTGCATGGAACATTTAACTAATTGCTTCAGCAATAATATAGCATAATTACTTTCCTAATATGTACAAAGCGCAGCGTACACGCAAAAATAAAGCAATAATGTAACTTTTTTATGCGCAAATTACACTCAAATGGTGACGCTTTTCTAACAAATAGAATACCGTAAATAATTGATTTTTAAAAATAGAAAACGTTTCTATTATATCATAGTACTATTACGGTTACCAATAGAAAAATCTAAATAATTATCATTATTATTATTTAGGATGAATTTTGCGATAGATTAATGATTATTCAATGTATTAATTAATGTAATTTTTTTATGCGCAAATTACACTCAAATGATGACGTTTTTCTAACGAATGGTGATGATTTTTAATAATAGAAAACATTTCTATTAGAGTACTACTGCGGTTACTAATACATAAATCTAAATTATTATAATTATTGTTATTTTGGATACATTTTGTGATAGATTAATGATTAATTAATATAATTTTTTTATGCGCAAATTACACTCAAATGGCGACGCTTTTCTAACGAATAGAATACCGTAAATGATTAATTTTTAAAAATAAAAAACGTTTCTATTATATCATAGTACTACTACGGATACCAATACAAAAAAGCTAAATGATTATGATTATTATTATTTAGATTAATGATTAATCAATGTGGCTATCAAAGATAAGGATTCTAGTTATGGCAGCGTGGTTGGAGGAAATTATGCAGAAAATGAAAACCACACAATAGATATTGCTGCTTTCATTACCTACCATGCCAATGGAGTTATAGAATATGTTCTTAATGTATTTATTAAAAGCGCAGTAGGAATTTACATTTCAACTATTATCTACTAGTGCATGTTTTTATAAATTATACGTAAACCTATACATAAAACTTTATTTAACAAACAATCTAATAGGCATGTTAAAATAATTTGTTTACGATGCGCATTAATATTACACGTAGAACGAATAATACAAAAATCACTTAGTTGTTAATATAATACTATAGGTTTGCCAGTAAATTTGAAGATAAAATATGATCAAACTAATATGCCAACATCGTCAAAAACTTCTCTAATTGTGATTTGACCATTTTTCATTAAAATTTTCTGCAATGGTTCAATGTTTTTATCGACTGGTGACGTGTTGCGGCGTTCATGGCAGGACTTGCTATTAAAATATTCTACGCTTACTGGGAAGAGTTTGTACTATTATACTTACTAACAATATTTATTGCTCCAAGTAGACTTGTCAAATGCTGCAGTCAATATTTTAAGTACATTTGATGCCAATAGAGTTATAGAATATTTATTAAAAACGTAATAGAAATTTACATTTCAACTATTACCTACTAGTGCATGTTTTTATAAATTATACGTAAACCTATACATAAAACTTTATTTAACAAACAACCTAATAGGCATGTTAAAATAATTTGTTTACGATGCCCATTAATATTACACGTAAAACGAATAATACAAAAATCACTTAGTTGTTATTACTTTACGTTTGCCAACAAATACGAAAATATTGTATTTTTACATTATGATTGTTATGCTAACATTAAAGTAAAACTTTTGGAGTGGAAAAATTACTGCAGACTTAATAAAATTGTAATTATGAAGTTAAATTCTACATATTAAAACATCTTTCTAGTTAAATCTGTGATAAGCAAGGCAAGCGCCAATATTTAAACATTTTATGACACCTACAATAAAAACCCCTTTCCTCAACTTGGACTTGAAAACAAAGTCATATTTTCTACACTTCTGCAGGAGTTTAATGCATACCGTTTGAGCATTATACGAAAGTTTATGTTGTTGGATATGTTTTAAAATACATGTTATTACTTAGTTATGTTTCCAGCAGCAATATTATGTAATTTCGTAACAGAAATTCTTTATTTTAAAATACTAAATAGAAATTGATGGCGATATAAAAGAAAATAATGCGCAAAATAACTTCAATTCATTTTTTATTTTCACATAGTTGTTTAACCGCAATCAATGAAAAATGATTGCAATGATTTAATTAATTCCGCTATTGTGTTGTGCCAACAATTGTTCTACAAAATGAAATACAAAAATATTAGTCTTATTCAAACACAATGAGGTGTAATAAATAATTATGATCATATATTTGGTTTGAAACAAATAATCTATCACAATGTGAAGTTGCTTGGGCTTAAATTAAAGCTTACTTAAAAATTAGTATAGAATAATATATTTGTATAAAACAAATAACTTGTAAGAATTGATTAGGAGATTATAGTCGCTGATCGGCTTTAAGAGTCATTTCAAATCAAAGTAGTAGGAAAACAATTTGTCGATATTTGCTAACAAAGTTTTGCTGTAATTCCAATGATTTATGTCATGACGCAATCAATATAATATATAAATATGCTGTTGTTTGCACAAAACAAAATTTAATATTTAATGCAACTTCTACCTTATTGATTTTTTACTAAAACAATATCACGTTATATTTATAATAAATATATTCAAAATTCGTAGCAAATGCTTGATTTTGCAATAATTGATTTTAGACATTTTACAAAATTTTCCCGTTAACATAAATATAAGAGTTATAAAAAACACAAATTGTTGATTCACAATACGAATTATTTTATTTAAAAATAAAATAACAAGAACATCAATGCATTTCGACCATTTTGTTATTTTATTTTTAAACAAAATAATTCTTATTGTGAATCAACAATTAGTGTTTTTTATAATTCTTATATTTATTTCAAAAATTGTTCACCAAGTGACGGCAACACCCAAGTTCTTTTGTGTTTCCCGTTAACGTTTATTCTTAATATAAACTATATAACTATATTAACTTTACTCTAAATATAAATGTTTTTCTTATCAATATCAAAATTCTTGATTTTGCAATAATTGGTTTTCGACATTTTAGAAGATTTGCCTCTTAACGTTAACTTTATTCTAAATATATATGTTTTCTTATGAATATTAAAATAGTCTAACGTTCATACAAATATTGATATTTTATATTTCATTTCAATAATTTAATAGTATACTGCAATTTGCTTGAAAGCATTTACTCATTACATGAACATCTCTTAAAAAATGCATACAATAAAATTCTTGCCATTCATGTTTTTAAACTAATTATTGTTTAATTACTATTCCTTGAGCGTCGCAAAGTTACTTACATGAGATATAGACAACATTTCTTGCATAAATCTAAGGATAAGTTGAGGAATAGTGAAACACATTTTTTTAAATGTTTATTATTTGTCTTTTATAAAGCGTTACTTTTTAAGGAGTTAAAGATGGATGTTACCTAACAACTAAACTTTTAATTTTTAGTGGCCAGTTTGTTAAAACTTCAAACAAATAATATTTTCTTTTTAAACTTATTATATTATGAGTTCCTGGCCAGTTTCGATAGATTTATTCTGTTATATTCCAAGAAATACCAATTTATATCGTTGTCTAATATTGACAGTCTATACGTCGTGTCATTTTTATTAAAGTTTGCCACTACTATTTACGATATTCTAACGATCCAGGAAAGCCTTGACGTTGATTAAAAACATATGTGTAACAGATATTTAGTTTTAGCCTGTTGTTCATTTTTAAATAGTTTTTTGTCTTAACATCGTTTGCAACTCTTTAATTAACATTGACAAATTGGTAGATTTTTACAGACATAGGAATATAATCTCCTATATTTAGCTGTAAATTAGCTTACATATCGTCACTGTCGATATGTTTTTTTTCAAATCCTTCTTGCATTTTAAAAAACAAATCAAAATATATAGATGAAATATATATTTACTATTTCTACACTTTATTACCTTTAGTCGTGCTGCTTTTCATTCATCGAGAAATTATAAAGATTAAATGGTTTCGCTGCCAAGTCCGCTTTACCTTATTTCAAAAGACTGTAAAGACTAATCAATGATTTTTCAAGTTTCGATTTAGACTATTCTCCAGAAGCAATTTAAAATCACAAAGCAAATGTAATTTACCTTTAATTCTCTTTGGAAATTTGGAGATTTTTTTGCCACAAATTTAATTTAATCCCCACAGAGAAAAAGTGCAATGTAAATAGATGTAGAGCAATTGAAATGCAAGCACAGCATACACACATCCTACGTTCAAACACAACCGCTAATTAGCCTCCTAATTATAAGTGCATTCACCCATTCACAAATAGAAATATAAAACAGTAATATTATTCCGAATTCAATTGCACATTCATTAGACGGATTAATGAGACATGTATAAATCAAACACTCAAATGCGTAATGATAAAAAGCCATGAAACGTCGTTACTAACTGCGCTTAAATGTTCGGGCAAAATAATTAGGTATTCATAATAAAAGTAATTGCCGAACTATATAGAATTATGATATTTATATTATATTATATAGCTTTTAAAACGCTACATGTAGGTACTCTATTAAAATTATTTACTCGCATATAGCTGAGATAAGTTAATTACGTTTTTCAATGCACACACGCGTTTATCAAACGTTGCTAATTTCCCTTTTAAATTGAGTTGTTTTAATAATTATCCTATTATTTTTCATATATTATTGTATTGAATAATCTCAGTTTAATAATATTTTATCACTCAAAATAGCAATTTAAATGCTATCAATTACATGTTCCAAAATTATTGATTGAAATCTATATTTCAATACATCTACATTCCTAAATTCTTATTATATTTTCTTATATATAATTAAGTTTGTAATTAGTTAATGTCATTTAATTATTAATGCATTTTAAGTATTATTGATTTATTATTAATTACTTTTTACAAATTAATTTATAGCATAATTAATAAATAACTTAATTAATTTATAGCAGATTTTATAAGCGCTACATTTTATCGAAAATCATCCACTCTGTTTTTTATTATAAATATAAAATGTAACTATTAGTTTGATTGTATAGAATATAGTTTTCTATGTAAGTAGACATGATTCCAAACTGATATTCCACGATATATTACAAATAATATATTTTCCACTTGTTTAACAGTTTACAAGAAAGATTGCTTCTAACTTGAACAACTAAATCAGTGATTCTTAGCTTTTTTTCCATCACGGCACATTTTTTATAATCTTTTCTTTGTCGGTACACTAGCAACAAATTTATATAGTAAAAATAAAAGGAATTTTTGCAGGACAATGGTTGAGGATCAGTGAACCAAGTGAACAACATATGAAAATAATAAATTGTTTTCTATTTTCTATAGATTGTATAGTAAATAGAAGTTTTTTTGTTCAATTAATTTCACGTAATAAACATGTTGTATTTCTTTCCACAAAATACTGATATTACAATAATATAGCAGTGTATTCGTTTAGTAAATGCGTTAGTATTTCATGTTAATACATAAAATTATATAGTATTAGATGCAGAGATTGTACGCAAACAAATACATATGTTGTGCGTTATGTGTGTATCTATAGACATAGCATTTCATTAAAAATACTATTGTTACGAGGTGTAGTTCTTTGACCTAGATTTATCATCTATTAATTAGGATAATGACATTACGACTACCATTTATGCTAAATTCTGAGAAATTGTCATGTGGTTTTCATGCACATTTCTGCGAAAATGAGTGCACTTAAAAATTCAAATTATTGCATGAATGCATTGTTATCATGACTAAAAATGTTCGTATAAAGTCTATCAATACAGATTAGGATTATGCATTCGATTTTAGAAATATCTTTTTATATTTTTGCATCAAAAAATTGTGTTTTTATTTTATGCAATCTATGAAAACTCATTGCAAAAAAATGCACTTTTCCAGTAAAATTTTAAGCCCATTAAAATCTATTGTATTGTAAGTACTCACAAAAATCATTTACTCTGTACTGTCTGTTTCGCTGGAATTGTTCAAATAAAAAGTGACCTTTTATTTCTCTCAAAAAATTATTAATTAATCAATATTGCTTATTTTGTACCATTTAAACTGATCCCTCTCAGATATTATTCACTTGTGTTAATACTTTTCTCAATCGTCGAAGTACCTCTAAGATGCGCTTTTTGGTAACAAGTTAAGTCCTTTTGGATATTTCAGTTTTCGGAACAAAAAAGATGCCAAGGAGCCAAGTTCGATGAATAAAGTGGTTGAGACATAATTACGGTGTTAAATTTGGTCAAAAAAGCACTAAAAATCAAAAACTTGTGAGCTGGCAAACGAGTAAATTTTATTGCCACAAATTTCATGCATAACACTTCTTAGCTTTTTTCTTTACTTAGTTTGTTGGTCCGATTGTTCCTATACATAAGAGTTTATTTGTTTGTCGGTCAGTCGGTCTGTATATCCACAATTCAGACGTTCTAGTACAGTTTCTAAAGGGATTTGGTGCTAATATCTAACTTAGATCTAAAGGAATTACGAGCACTGTTTTCCGTTAAAGGGGTGAGATGCAATGGCTTATTATCTACCAAATAGTACATGCAAAATATAATTATAGTAAACTTCTCTTATATCAATTTTCTTATTAAAAATCCTTAAAACAAAAAGATCCAACGAACTATCATATTACTTACCAAAGAAAGTAATTGTGGCAGTATACAGAAAAAGTAGCGAATTGTTAATAGCACTAAAGCAGTGGAAAGTAATCATTTAAAAAGTATAGTAAGGAAATCCCATAGATTAAAAATACCGGTGATGAATCAACAACTAGATCTTTGTAGTACAAAGGTGTTAGATCTTTACCTGTCATAATTTGGTTTTTTCAGTTTCATCCACTTTTATAGATTAAACGGTAGGAAAGGTAATTAAGTTTATCGCTTTACCCACTTACCAATCTTATAAATAAAAATTTTAACAATAATTTCACGTTAGTTCTGATGATTTGTAAACCAACCTTGACTTTTTAATTAAATTTATTCGAATAGTAAGATCTATCGCATTATTATTTACGTTGCTTTTCATTTTATATTGTATGGCCAAGCTAACCCAAGAAAACATTTTTTGCGAATACTGCATTGAAATCTGCTTCAGCCTTTAATAAAGGTTATCTAAAGTACAGCTATACAATTTTGTAGCTTAAACCATTTATTTATTTTACCTTTGGGCTAGTTTTAATATTTTCTTTCATTCTTATCATACAATCATATTATATTGTAAAACAGTATATTCATGTAAATGCATCGTCTTCAATTGGAATATTTCTTTTCCAGGAAAAAATGCTTTTTCTATCTGTATACTTATTTATGAATAATTTAAAATATGTACAAAATTATATCTAAAGAATTTAATTATTTTCAAAGTTTCCACTATAGAGCTTTTTGTATTCTATTATTAAAAAAGTTTCGGAAATTTATAATGTAAAAGAGAAAACGATCAGTTATTTAAAAAAGTACATTGAATAATTTGAATTGGATTTAGACTTCATTTAACTTTGTTTCAAATTACATAATGTTGAATAACAAAATCATAACGTGTTCCCACAGATCAAGGTTGTAAACGAAGGTTTTTTCATCCATAAGTTCTTTAATTAAAATTAAAGCATTGAAACTTTAACCTAAATGATGTTTTTATTTCGGCTTGCATAAAATCAAATCTAATTACTAAGTTTTAAAAGCAATTTTACGTTTTCCAGATTAATTTTTAACACGACGCACATCCAGAAAACATTAGACATCTACATGAAACTTTTTATCACAATCTTTTTGAAATATGTTTATTTAAAAGGTTGCTTTATTAAATTTTCCAAAATTAAAATGAAATAAAACCAGGAAATTACAATGAATCTGCCTCTAACTTTTCTAACAATGCTTTAAAACGCATTAGAGCTTGATAAATGCACATACCCAAAAATTAATTAAAATCCGCAGCCTACAACGATGTTTGTAAATCATGGATTAAATTCTATTGATTTTAATTTGTTTAAGGCGTGTAACAAACAAAAAATAGTTATTCATTATTTCAATATTGACACAACGCCAAACTATTATCTACAAAAATTGAAAAATCAATAATAAATTGTTGGTGCCGAACGTGCGATAAGTTTTTTTATTAAAAGTACTTGGAACAATATTCCCTTATTTTCATTCCTTTGATGCAATAAAAGCTGAAATGTGCTTCAGATAATAAACACAATCCTACAAATTGTCCTTTGCCTGCAATGTAACTTAGAATAAATCTCATGGGAATAAATATTTTCATAACTTGATTATGCAATAAATTGCTTTATCTACTCATTTGTTGATTTACACCTGCTTACTTATTAACATCAAATATTTAATATACTTTCTTAACCCTTTGCGGTCCAATGTCGAGTCGGACTACACAGTCTCAGCGTTAGTCCCAGGTTCCACGGCGAGTTGAGCTCGACAGAGCAAAGTGCTGCATTTATACGCCTTATTATTATCTGAATATTTTTTTAAAAATTTGTTAGAAAATGCATATAGATAAATGTTCTTGAAATAGAACTAACAATCGGTCAAAAATATAAAAATAGACGCTAAAAATGGAAGACTCGACGTTAGGCCGCAAACGGTTAAAACAGCTACTTAAAAATTAGCAGTTACAGTAACGACACACTTTTTTAGAAGAGACCACTCGTTTCTAAAACATTTTGACCTAAGTCGTAGTAATATTTCATAAAAGTACTAAACATATTTCCTTTAATTGTTATTAATAATATAGATACAATAGCATTTACTGTTAATTAGATTAAAATTGACTCGTTCGTTTAATTATCTAATTGAAGCTTCTCTAAATACAAAAAAAACTTTCTGTTCAACATAAAAATTTACAATATATGTAACACACGATTGATCAATTTGGAATAAAAAATTTAAAAAAATTACTAGTTTTATAATGGTAAAAGTATCGAATTTTAACCGCATTAACAATGAATGACTTGGTATTCTTTGCGAATTTTTGACTAAGATTTTGTTTGGCAGATAACGAATCATAATTATAATACAGAATAAGAATTATTCGCATGACATATTAGCTATTAATACTCTATGCTGTACTCTATCTACTGCATATAATCTTAGCATGTGAAGCGAGTCTAAGAATCCAAGACCTTTGCATTAGCATCAATTATACCCATATGTGTGACAAAGCACACACCTCATGAGCAACTGTCAGAATATTACAGAGACCCTGCGCTAATGGAGAATTTACTTTGGTCTCCTCGTACCACAGATTTCGCTTCCTTAAGGCTATTTAAAAGCCCGGGTTTACATGAACAAACAAGAAACAATTCAACAGCTTAAATAAAATATTTGTACAGAAATTGCGTATGAAATAATAAAATAAATGATATTTAAAAGGCGTTATTTTTATAAAAAGCTCCATAAAATATACTCTCTTTTTATTATATATTTTTAATTCTATATTGGAAACTGCAAACTTATTTACAATACTTTTGAAGTTCAGTTAAAATTTATGCTATAGGTTATATCAGTTATTTTATAAGATATATCACAAGATGGGAATCATAAGACTTAGGGTGTGGTGCAAATGGGACATATTTTTTTCTATATAAGGCCCATTTTCCGGCAACTCTTTTTATGTTGTCCTCCATAGACAGTTTCTTTAATTATTCAACATCAATATCTGTATTCTGCATATTAAATTAATCTAATAGTTCATTAAAAATTGAGAAAAATTGTTTCCAAGTGGTCAAAAAATTCAAAACAAATTCATACAGTACGATAAATGTACAATATTTATCTTTGCGACAATGATTTAATCAAAATTAAAAAGGTAGGAAAGAAAGTATGTTATTTTATTAAAAAAATACTTATAATTACACTGTCACTTGTTTAAACAAATTTAATTCACCCGCCTATTTACAATCATTGGAATACAATGTAATACAATATGCACCTATTATCAACGAGAGTAATCATCTTAAAACAAACTATTGACTAAAAGATAGAGATACTTCGCGCAATTGAAATTGCAAGAGTCAGAATCGCGAATAAAATTCTTGATAAGCCATTATATATTCTATTGTATAACTTATGTGAATAACAGTATAAGACAGTTTTTCTTGGTATAAAATATGCGAAACTAACATTTTTATTATTATTGTATTAGGTAAACCTTTTATAATAATGCTCATATTTTATGAATTATTTCTATACAGGCAATTCACGATATAATGATGATTGTTAAAATAAAGCTCGTTATTAAATCGAAAATATCTCATAATAATATATATACATTGTATCCTTTCTTAATATTTATATTTTTATACTATTGTAAATTCTAACAAATAAAATATGAATGTTTTGTGGTGTATTCATCCTTGTCACAATACCTAAATTTGAAAATTAATCAGTTAAATAGATGGCTTAAAAGTACTTTTGTTTTCTTACACCATAATTGCGTATATTATTTAACTTGCTATTAATCATTTCAGACTTCCTCATTAATTAGCTTTGACTGATCACATGTCAAATCTACACGCATATAAATCCATCTAAATTAATTCCTAAATAACTTTATTCTGCGTTTGTACAACAACGTATACATATGAAATAATTGTGCTGTTCAAATTTTTCAATCAATGCAATTTCAATTTAAAATTGTTTAATTTTTTATTGGTTGTGTATTTGGTAAAAAATCAGCCTCGTTGTTTGCGTATTAATTTCTGTAGCACTTTCAAAATGATTGTTTTTTTATATTTCCTCTTTTGTTTTTTTATTTATAACATGAAATAATAAAGTACGGTATTATAATTTACACCAAAAACATAAATTATTGTCCGCACCTATAGAAAATAATTTGTTAAATAAAACATAGCAAAAAATTAATTTAAAACGTGCGCTTGAATATAAAAACCGCAATTTATATTTTTTGCCGTTCTTCTTGCCTTGCAGAGTACGCGCGAGCAGACTCTTTGTTTTATCACAACAATTAAATGGAGAAAACTAAATTATAATAATTATTAGATTAAATAGTTTACATTGTTTTATATCATAAATACAATTTTGTAAAACATATTACTTGAAAGAAAGTTTGAAATATAGTAAGAACTGTAATTTGTCAAAGTAAAACAATTATATTGTCTTTGTCACAAGATAGAGTACACACAATTGCAATGTAATTTAATTTATATTTATATCATTCTGTTTTTTTTTCTGTAATTCTCATAAATTATTCCATGTTGCAAAGCAACACCTCCAACGCAAAAAATGAAAAATTGAATGTAAACGTCGTTATTATTATAAACACAAATTTCTAAAAATATCAACAAAATGATTATGTTTCAATAAAGCATGCGGTTGAGACTAATGTAGGTAGGTAGATGATGATGATGATTTTGCAACAACCCAATGAATTCTACACATATATATGTTACCTACGCAGATGTATATTTTATAAAAGAACCACACATTATTTATTTATCCAAGTTTGTAAGCAGTATTAATTAATTAAACATTTTTGTCAAATGATTAAACATCTGTAATCAAATATAATTTGTTAGAAATTTGAAAACTTCAAACAAATTGATTATCCATTAAAAATAATATTGAATATCATTCAGAATAATCAGATTTGCGAATTAATTTAAAACTTTGTAATCCATTCTTTTTTAAATTAATACAGTGCAGTGGTTTGTTTTTCAATTGTGACTAAACGCAATTTTCGAATTCTGCTATTAAATAAATTACTATAATTTAAAAATTGAAATATTATTTTTAATGAACGTCGATTATAATAAATCTTTGAATAAAAAAAATCTCATAACGATATTATTGGAATAAAACTAGTCATACTATTGTACTTTAGATAAAAGCCTTAGGGCCGATTTCATAATCAAATTACTAATCCGCGATTAACTAAAGGAGGAGTTAAGCTAATGGTCTCTTAAACTGACACTTAAAATTTTTCAATTTCATAATCAATTTAATTCCTAACTTAGTTATTGCTACATTAAGTAAGGTTGGCAATGCTGTACTCCTAAATATTCCTGACATTTCCACCAAAAAAATAAGATTGGCAATGCTGAATCCCTAACAAATTCAAATTATATTATTTTTTGTAAATTATTATGAATTTGTTCGTAGATAATTTCCAACGTATTTTTCGTTATTTGGAAACGTTGTTAAAATTCTAGTTCATCTAAACTATCACAATAATTTATTCTTTTTTTATACACTTTTTGTTTTCTTCGAACTTCTTCATCGTCCGAAGATGAAGATGATGTTTCCCATACATGGCGGGTCATATTAAATCCAACTGAGAACACTTCAATTATAAGTTAGAATTTATAACCTAAAAATTGATGCTTGCTTTTATTTACATGTGAAATGATATTAATTCTCCCTTTAAAATTTAAGTGTAAGATATCGGTTCCTTAACTTTAATTGAGGATTAACACTAATGGTCCGTTAAAAAACATTATGAAATTGATTTTAAGTTTAACGGAAGACTTAAATTTTAACAGACCATTAAATATGATTATGAAATCGGCCCTCAATAGTGACAAGTTATACTTAAAGGTGTATTATATTATCAATTTTGATTTTCTGTCTTGTTCAGAGTGCATGTTTTTTAGTATTTGGAATTCATAATGGCTTAGAGATGTCATTTTCATTGCGCCTGACGCTAAAAATATTTGCTTCATCGGAGAATAATTTTAATTCCCATGTAATTCATTAAAAGAAGTTAAGTGTTTTGAAATATAAATGTATCCTCTTCTTTAACACCTGCACATAACTATTCTTCAGGTTCTTTTATATTTTTAAGTTTAAAACAAAAGATTATTCGCCAAATACATTAAGAAAGACGGGCTGGCTTAAATTTAAGTAATTGTGAAAAATTGCATTTATTGTGATATTGCTATAGACGCATAGTGAAATATTTCAGTCATTTAAAAGAATTCATTGACTTAGAACAGTCACACTAAGCCAATTATGGTATTATTGCAGAGCTAGAAATATATTTTAAAAAATATGTAATTATGTATTATGCGACATTTGTAATTAGATGTTAGCAGGAACATTCAAGATGTGAAAATCGACTTCGCGATTGATTTTGCACCCAACCAGCTTCATTACACTATAATGAGGTAAAAAAATTTACAACCATTCGGGAAAGAATGTAATAAAAGCCGATCATTATGTAGAACAGTAATATTAAGCCTTTGTACTCTTATATTTTACCGATAGATTAAAACAGTAATCCCCCGTCTATATATTGGATATAACTTTATGAAAAATTGTTAAATTACATAAATGCTTTCACAAGAGTTCTAAAAGAGTATTAGTCGATATTTTGTTGACTAATAGTTTGAGAAAAGTTTGGAAAGCAATATTGGATATTATAAACACACATGAATGATAAATAATTTTGATAACATACAACTAACTATATATGCAATTCTACTTGGTTTATTATCTCTGTTATAAATTATAACAATTTATCTCTGATTATGACTTGAATGCTGAAAGCATAGTTTTGGAGAAATGTTGATGGATTAAGTTTAGTATTATGCAGCAATTGCCAAAAACATTTCATTGAATTATGACATATTTTTCAACCAAAAGTTTTCTCAAGAAAATATTGTTTCATTTTTCCTTTTCATAATATCTAAATTTCTAAATACACTAATAACGCTGTTGATGAAGAAACCTAATAATAGATATTTTGATTGAAATGTAGAATAAATAAAATATTTTTTATTGTGACTTTAAAAGAATAAATTGCCTCGAGCGTTTCAAAATGCAAATCATTCATAAATATGTATAAATAATCTTACACTTTAAATTGTTTCAATAAAGTTGGCTAAAATACGTTTTTAATTGAAACGTATTATAGTCAATGTCGTGTTTGAACGCCACATTTAACCTTAAGAATGATAAGTTTTTATTATCAGTTTTAATAACCTTCATACATCGCGGCAACCAGCAAAAAGTTTTTAAATTCCATTAAGTGTATCGTTATGAAAAATATTAAAATACAATTTGTAGATTGAAAGTTAAACATTGGAATTGGAAATAATTTGAAATTGTCTTAATTAACATTATATTTATTGTAAATTCTTAATTAACGTAAAATGTAAGTTTAATAGTATTCAATATAAAAAAGTACAATTATTTTAATTTGTTCTGCATTGGAATTTTTGCTCAAATCAATTACATTTAATTTTGAGCATAAAAATGTTTGCAAGCAGTTTTACTATGTCAATAGATAATTCAACATTGCTGAAAGTTTTACTGGACGTTTCCTTTACTTTAGCAAAACCATTCATTTCGTTTATTACAATTTGAAAATGGTAGATTCGTTCGGATTTGGATCATTAAATTGATTTCGACTAACCAACGAACATATTATAATAACGCTCTAGAATGGGAACAGCTTTACAACTTGCAATTTATAGATCAATCAATCAAATATTTGGTTTCAACTACCCCAAACTTCATCATAAAACTTCTATGTTGAAATGTTTTTTTTTATGTTGCATTAGTATACGAGGTATGGCTATAAATTTAAGAGACGAATGGTGTAAAACATTTATATTGAAATTAAGTGCTTCTTGTTACAATGTAACAAAAAATATATATTAGGTAAGAGAAGTAATTTTGCATTAAACGTCGATAAATTAAATGCTCGCCTCTATTCATTCAGAAATAATATAAGGAAATATGATGAATAATCTCTAGAACTGTCAATCGCCAACTAATTATTAAAGCAATTTCGTCGATAGCTAAACATTATATTCTATTCAGTAAAAGCTGGCGACCATATTCACCAATTTTGAAACTTGTTTTTAACTTATTACCAATTTTTGGTATTTATTTGCAAGTAAGAGAACAATGAAAATCTTTATACAATAATACCTATTTAATTTTTTATCTTTACTCAAATTTATCAGTATATAAAGTTCAATTTATCTACAATAGTTTTGATTAAAAAGGTAATAATATACCTAAATATTGATGCTATATTATTTCTTTATTATTGTATTAATATACACTATACTATGTGATAATATAATGTAATTATTTAAAACGCGCCCTAAAATATAAACAATAGTTTTGGACTTATAGATGCGCTTTATACGCGGGGATTTACCGTAAAATATTTAATAAATGAAAAACGTGGCTTATCACAATACGGAATATATTAAATTATAATCCGCATTATAATATGGAGCCTCTTGGTTCGATGTCCACCGAAAGTTAATACGTGTAATTTGCAAAAAATGGATAATAGTGCCTTTTAAACAGCGAATTGTTTAAAAAAATCATCGCTTATAAGAAAATGAATATTACAATTAATGTTTATAAAATGTTCAGCGTATTTAATAGCTTAATTAAGCATTTTTCAGATGTACAATAAGTTGTAAAATAAGTAAAATGATAAATGTATGAACACTAGCTAACTTATATCGATTCTGTAATCCGGCAATTTTAAAATCTAGTGTAATTCCCAAAGAAGGAAGTAAACTTAATAATTTTAACATGTGAAAAGTGTCTACATCAATAATCCTTAAAACTCTCGCAATCGAAGACATTTCTATCCAACTATAACATCACAGTGTCAAGGTATCCGCCTTATTCGCTTGACCTGACACCATATATGACTTTTATCTATTCACCTGCATTGAAAGGAGCAGAATTTTGAAGCCGCTAAAGTTGTGAAAGAAAAAGCGACATGCGTTATAATATCGAGCTTGTTGAAATAGAGCAAAAATATATCTAAATTTAAAATGATATTAGCCTACTTATATTGTAACCATACCTCGTATATAGCAACAAGAATTTAAATGAAAAAGTTATTCCAGTGTTTATAGCAAATATATTTTATTATGATAGTATCGTAAATCTCAGTTTTTTATTTACTTGAAAAGTTTCTGTGATAGTTTCGCTGTTAATAATTCATAAAAGCCGGCTAAAGTTTTAAATTTTGTTGTACTATTTCCTTTTAAGCTTTATTGTGTTAGAAAGAATATTGTTGTTTTTTGAGAAACTTTAAATAATCAATAATGCATTTAACAGGAAGCATTCACTTGTCAAATCGTAGGTGGTATTTTTCAAAAATAGCGACAAATGACTCGGAAAGGGTTTTTAATATTATATTGAATGTGTGTTAATTAACAAATGACACGTATTAACTTTGACCGAGATAATAAAATATTCATCACATAGAAAGGAGAATGACACAATTACGTTTCATTAATATGAAAGTTTAAATATGCAGATGGCACAAATATAAACGAACCTCTTTCGGTTTTGCCACTTTTAATCAAATGTTAATTAATTTTGATTGAAACTTTCAAAATGTACCGCTAAAATAATCCCTAATATATATTGATAGATACTTTGAGTTTTAAAATTTCACTTTAGTTTGGATTAAATTAATGTGCATTGTTAATTTCGTTGACAATTATTGCTCATTAACATTTAATAATGAATGGTTGATAATGTTTAAAATTTAATCATACAAAGAGACAACGTGTACCAATAACTTTTATAATTTATATATGAATAGAGGATGTGCAGCCGGTCATGATTGAAACTTTTATGTTCTAATTGGTAATGAATTAATAAAATATCCAGAGTATCTGACCTATAATATAAACATAATTGCAACCAATATGTATATGTATATCATTTAAAAGCAATTTGGAAATTGTTGATATATCGATATTGAATTTAATGAATTAATTTCAATTAAAAAATAAACGCAAATTATTGATTCATAAAAAAATATTAAAAATGAAATAAAACGTTTTGTCATGATGATGACTTTTGGTTGAAATGCATTGACATTTTTGTAATATTTATTTCATTTATTGTAAAAAAACTGGGAATCAACAATTTGAGTTTAACTGGTTCACCAAGTAAAGGCAACATCAGATGTTTTAGAATTAATTTCAATTGGTGACATGTAATTTTAAAACTCTTCTTTTTAACATTAATAAAATTGAAATAACGCTAAGTACGTTTTTGTAATTGATACACTCATCTTTGCTACATGGTAGATACGTTTCTTCGAAAGTAGAGGAATATGCTCTATATTTTTTTCAGAAAATATTTGATATATGTAGAAAAATATAGTAACTCATTTTATTGCAAAAAAAAAGAAAATTTGTGTTACACTCAAGAGCAAAACATATAAAAAATTTATTACGAACTACGCCAACATTGCTTTCGTGATTTCAGGACGCGTATGCATCATATTAAATCTGCGTGTTACATCTTCGTCGTGAGAATGTAGTAACATTTTTATCCGAAAAAATGATTAGTCGCTTAACTGGATTAATATTAGAGATATGATTAGTTGAAAAAGAGATTTTTTATAGATAACATTATCAATAATACATTATTATTTTTGGTTCATACTTAGAGCAAACACAACGATGAATTTGTAGTTGATTATATTATTTTATCGATAATTATAATCATTAGCATTATGATAATTGAAATTCATTAATAAATAGCAATCACAATAAGTGCAGGGGAAATAATGAAAGCGCTGGAAATGAATAGGGAAATACAGGCGAATTATCTGCTACCCAGCTGATATTTCTCTAAACCTGCTTGGAGCGCGAAGCCTTTGAACATCCTCTTTTTGTTGTTTTAAAAATCATCTTTGTAGGTTAATTTCTTTAGTTGTTTGTATAAAGTTTAACAGAATTTTATATTTTTTATCGTGTAATATTATATATAATAATTAACAAGTGTCACTCAACACATGTTGACACATTTTGTGTATTTGATGTAGAATAATTAAATTAGTTAATTATATATAATGTAAAATGATCTGCAAGCGTGCTTTCTTTTAATTAAATTTGTTTTTCATTTGCACTGCAATTCCTGTCCAAATAAATCAAAATCAGCATCGAATGTGTCGACAAATATTTTATTCAATTAGCCGAAACTTATTAAAAGTATTTATATACAAAGAAATTTTTTAAAGGATTTCCTGATTATTAAGAAGTTTACAAATTTGTTTTGAAATGCTAAGTAAAGCAATGTCAAGAAATTTGTTGTCAATAAAATTCGGAAATTGTTCATTGGGTAATTAGAAATCAGCAATTTCAATTTTCGTACTCCGATGCAATTCGTTGTTAATTATTGTCGTAAATGCTTCTGAATGGGTAAATAGTCATTTGCTGCAACTAGGGTTCGTTCTTAACATGATAAGATTAGAAAATTATCAGCTATTGTTTCGTAATTAAGTTCGGTTGCAGGAAAAAAGAAACTCCTGATATCTATTAAGAAATTAAAATACATAAATCAATATAATAATACGCATGGGATTAACGTATATTAAAGGGAAGATTAAAGTACTTTATAACAAATATAATATTTTTTTTTTAAATTAATGAATTTTTTACACATTTAAACAACTTAAGCTTTAGATAAATATTATTAAGTAGAATAGTAAAAAGGCATTTATAAAAAAGAATGTAATATAAAAAGTATATAAATTCAGCTTACATTTAAAACGAGTAATAAAACTCATCATCATCCCGAAAAGAATAATAATTTAAACAAAGAACGAGAGAATTATTTCATTCGTTATGCGTAAAAATAAAACGTGTAATTATTTCAGACATTAGAAAATAAATTTGCATTATATTATATTAAAAAATAAATGAAAAGAAAACTCAACCGACAGATAAGAGCTTTTAATGTTTACGATTTTCATAATGCACTTTATATATTTAATTTGATAACACTGTTCTGTGTTTCAGGTGGATTCTCGAATAAGGAAAGAAGATGCTAAGCCCTAAAATGCAAAGAACAATTCGCGTCAATGAAAATCAGTTGATTATGTTATCAGAGCGAGCGCATTATGATCATTCGCAGGCAGGGTATTTGCACAAACGATCGGCTGATAACAGCAAATGGCAACTAAGATGGTTTGTTTTGTACCAAGTAAGTTAATTAATTATCACCTTATATATCTATCGTATTATTAATTAAAGGAAACAGCTCACACTCAATTTAATTGAACAATTACACCCACTAACATTAATTAATGTTTAACTAATAATGCTAGGAATTATACTTAGGAAACATAATGCATAAAACAACGATTATTTTGTTTAATGAAACATTATTCAAACAGAATAAATTACGTGTATTTTCGAAAATGCAACTATTTCCATGTCTCTTTATCTATTGTAAAGCCCACAAACTTGCTACGAACAACAACTATTAACTCTATCACATAAAATATTTGATTCATTTCTAATCCTAACTTCTACTCAAATTGTTTTTGCGTCATTTCTAACACAACTAACAAACACTATTATGTATAATATTATAATCCTATATTTATTTAACGCAAAATTGGTTGACTAATTATTTTGTGCCATTTCAAAAAACAAATTGGGTAAAATGGATGTATTTACATATTTCACAATAAGGAGTTGCAATATATCATTTTATTTCTAATACTGTAGCTGTTTAATACATGCTTAAGAAACTCAAAATTAATAAATGTGTGACGTTAAATTTAACTAATCTATTATTTTAATATCTGTATAATAAAAGGATTTACAGTAAGTCTGATGCCGTGTTTGATCCGAGTAAATACGATAAAATCACTCTACATCTTAATCTGTTTTTCTTTACCGGTTCAACAATATTTTGGATCAATAAATAAAATATCATATATAAATATTGACAAATTTTTAACCCCACTTTTTATATTTTTAATGCCAACGCACTCTATACTGACAACCATTAGAAAATATTTATTCGGTTAACCATATCGAAAATATTTATGCGTTTAATCATATCGAAATTAACCGGCTAACTGGTTGTATTCGAATATTTGGATTCATTTGGCTATCCGAATATATTAGACAATCCGGATATGTTTAGCCATCCGTCTATATTTCAATGTAAGAAAACAGAAATCTTCTTGAGAGTCAATAATATTTTGCAGGAAGATGATTAAAAGAACTGAATCTGATTTTATAACTTCAACATTTGAGGGGACGATGGATAAGTTATTCGAACAACTTATCCGGATCGACGAATAACTTATTCGGATTTGTTATCTAAACATGTTGTCCAGTTAAATAACTATCCGAATAACTGGATATATGCTTTAAATTAGTAAAAATAATATAGATAAGAATGAGCAGGGTTTTAACTATTTAGTTAATCCGTATACGATTGACAGTCTTGCTCTATACTTATTAAATCAAATTTATCTTTTAAAAATTATAACAAGGACCACTCAGATTGACTCGTTACTCAGCTGCAGATTATTTCTTATATCATTAGATGTAAAATATATATCTGAAAATTATTTAAGTTATAATTTAAATGGAATTTTATAAATTAATCCAAACTATATTATAGATTTCATCATTTTTTTATTTATATCGATTTGAGTAGTGAAGCGTTCATATAAAGATTGAAAATTGCCCGATTAAATAGTTTTCTGTTCATTTATTTAATTTTATAACATATAATAGGTTACAAAGTGCATAGAGTATTTGTTGAATTCTTCCTTTTTTATTATAACACCGCGAAAAAGTGCTCGAGAATCACTGCGCTTTCTGTATTCAATTTATTTAGTCAAGTGGAAAAATTACTTATAAATTCCCGGAATGAAAAGTTATATTAATTAAACATAAAGTTAAATTAAAATTTTTAACGTAGTCGGCTTATAATTAATAATTTAAATGAAACTGTAATAATAAATTTTGCGTGAATTATAAAATTCAGCGAAAACATTTTTTAATTTAGGAAAATATTTACACAATTGCATTTTATTACTATTTAATATGAATTTTGTTGCGATCAATTTATTATATTTATTTCATCCTCACTATATTTTATTGATTTCAATAAAATAAAACAATAAAATGTTGTGGCGTTTCATTTTATAAAAAATTAATTATTCAAAAGTGCACTTCTAATACATTTTGAAAGGCATGTTAATATTTAATCTATAAGTTTTGAAAATGTTTACTTCAATTATCTATTAGCGTTGCCCATTAAATTATTATTAATAAAGCAACAAACAATAAATATGTGTATTAATGTTTTATTACTTCCGAGTATCACAAGAATTAGTATTTTATCGATCACTGTGGTCTCACATACATATTTTTATTTTTGCATTATTAACCGTGATTGAAATTTAATTAAAGTAGATTTATGTTTTCATAAATCATTATATATTTAGCTTAAAATTTAAAGCGCTTAAAAGTTCATGGTTTAATAATTACTCAAATACAAACTAAGCTTTCATTTTCCAATAAATCATCGTTATTATATGTTTTAAATCTCTTAATTATAAAATTAATAACTTCAAATTCAGCACATTTTCTAATAATAATTATAAATTAATTCAATAATTTATGTTTGAATATTAACTAGTTTGCTAATTCGAACTGTTTATAACAAATCCATAATTTTGCTCAATAAAAACCCCCAATTTATGCACATAATATTATTTTGCTGGCAAATTAAATAACACTCAATTATAAACAATCAAACCAAAAAACTTTATTTCGATTTTAAATGTTTGGGTTTTAAATAATTCGATAAAATAACCTTGAAGGATTCACGAATTTTGAAATTAGACTGTAGTTGGGAAAATAAACAAATAATAAACAGACAAAACCATAGAAACAAAAAGAATACATTATAAGAGAATATCTAAAAAATTTCATTCGTCACTGGAATTTTGTTCAAGGATGCTCTTCTAATTTCATAAGCTTCTAACATGTCCACCTTTAATCCTATATTGCAGAAATCTAGCACTTTTAAATTTTGTATACAAAAGGTATGGTCAAAAGATAACATATGTTTTGCAACATTCCATAAAATTCCAGTGATGAATGAATATTAACATTAACATTAACATTTGGACTTTAAACATTTCAAATATTTAGATATTCTTTCATAATGTAGTTATTTTGTTAAGTAATACATCGAAATATATCAACTACAATTTAATTTCAATATTTGTGAATCCTCCAAGTGCATTTTATTGAATTATTTCTGCAATAAATATCATAACCTTTGTTTGAGTTTTATTTTCTATTTTAAAAATAGCTGTTGTAGGAGCTTAATTTAAATTTGATGAATATTTGTGCATCAAACTATGAGTTTAGCACACGCATTCAACAGGCAAGTTGTAATAACATCAATAATTTGAGAGTCGACAAAGTGAAACAAAAATATTTATTTAAAACTTGCCCATAAATAAAATTACATGTAGGAAAATTAAATTCCACATTTGTTATGGCTATTCGCTACTTCTTTGCTTTGCAAAGCACGACCGTAATATTTATATCTCCGCCGAGTATTGTATTTCTAAATTCAGGAAAAAAGCAAAAATATGTAGTTTAAGTTAACAAAATTATGATAGTTGTGAAATTATTAATAAGCGCACCCATCCTTACGAAAAGTTTAACGTAATAACTTAGAATTAATGTGATATGGAATACGTGGGTCGTTTGATAAGTTCGTGCAATTTTTAAAACGGTACAACATTTGCCGAACATGTCATTTATTTGGCAGCTTCTTTTTTCAATAATATGTGGCGTAAAAACAGAAACGGTGCGACTATGACGGCCAACATCATTTGTGCTCATTTGACCACAACAAATATTTTAAAACCACTAGTATATGGTTCATATTGATGGTCAAGATTCACCAAAATGTTGCACTAGGTAATTTTTAGTTTTGTTCGCCGATTTTCCCTTTAAAAATAGGGTTTTATTAACACTCTAATCTGGTGTTCATCCATTTTAACAAAAATTTCACGTTTTTCCTGATTCAATTGAATACTAAACAAAAATTAATGAACAAAAATGTATGACATTTTGTGTGCATTCCTCTAAAAAATGTATCTTATGAAAAATAAATTCGATAAGTGCACAGGTTATACCGTTTTAAAAATTGCACAAACTGATCAAACAACCCACGTATTTTATAAATAAAATATAAAATATTTCTGCGTATCGCATATTATATTCAATGCTTTGCAACTACTATTTTGATTAATTTTATGCGGATTTTAATCATAATATATAAAAATGCAATGTGCAAACATTTTTTCTGCTTTTATTATATTTTAGATTATAAATGATATTGAATGAATTATTCAAATATAATTTGATTTTATGCGCCACATAAATATTAAATTGCTTATTATATAAATTTTTACAAAAGTTGTCATTTAATAAATTATTGCGTCGTGTATAGGCGCAAAAAATAATATAAATAGCTGCAATTTGTCAAAAGGCTGTTTAGAGATAATACAACGGAAAGCAGGAGTTTCATCAAAATCTCACATCGCAAATACAAATTTCCAATTTTTCACGCTAGTTAATATAAAATCCCTTAAAATAAAGGTATAAATGCGTCACCGAGTTGTTATGTCATTTGAAACACATATTTTATTTGTTTTATTTCCATAAAAAATGAATTAATCTACGTCGTAAATTAGTTTATAACATTTTTCTAAAGGGTTTTAAATAGTTAATCCACAAAATCTAACTTGGAGTCAACCACTTCGCTGGAAAAAAGATATTAGCTTAATGCTAGTTTTAACTGAGAACAAGGTTAACATTCGTGTATTTTCTCGAAATAGTTGTATTTTACGATACGAAGCTAATTGTACTCAAATTAAACAGTCACTTGAGCTTTTTATTTTCTACGAATTCGCTTGAGACTCTATTCAGCACCTAAAATTTTAAATTTGCTCATAATTTATATCAACACATTTAAGCGTAATGAATTATTTATTAAGTGGTAAATCAGCACCATAATAAATCATCGAATTTTTCTGTTTCAACATTCCTTATCGCTACATCTAAGAATTAATGTGTCTGGTGATCAACCCGTTTATTATAACAGCTCTATTCAAGTAAATTAAAATACAACTGTACAATTTCTTAATTTTATATCTTTATTTATGATCACAAAACAAAAACACTTTTGCTTTTTATAGCTTAAGGCTATAACATCGTTTATAGTCATAAAAATATGACGTTTAGAAACATATTAAAATGACATTCTCGTTTTAAAAGCGCTTATTGTTTCTATATATACTTGTAAGTGAACTGACATTGCTTTTTAATATAAAATTAAAATTACTAAACTAAAGTGAAATATCATATACACTTATAAAGATTTATCAACAAACTTATAAGCTAACGTTCCCGTTGTGCTGCATATCGAAAATATTTGCATCACGCAAACAACAGAAACGTAATAAAATGCAAACGTAAACAGATATGCAAATCGAAAACGATACATTTCTTGAAAATATAAATATTTGCAATAATTAATTTATTTATTAAATGGCAAATTAGCATACTAGGTGACTGTACTTGTTTACCACTTAACGTTGGAAATTAGCATAGATTTTTAACCACTTTACTTGTTTACATTGGCATGAAATTTTACGAGAGGTGAAACTACCTTTTTTCAATAAGAAAACCCTCAAAGACTATTGATTCAAGTTTCATAAAGTTTACACTATAGCTCAACTAATTATAGACAAGAGAATGGTGAAACGTGACAACAAACGGCATACACTACTAATTTGTTACAAATCTTTTAATTTTTTACCCACAAAACTTTTGTTACTATAAAGGTCATAAAAGTTTCTCAATTATGCTTTCTAATTAAAGTCTAAAATGATTGTAATATTGTAAAAAAAGCGTATAACATAGATTTTAATTTTTAAATATAAATAAACATCTTCACTGCTAGTTCTCATTAGTTGAATTGAATATAGTAGTGATTCTCTACCTTTTATCCTTAGCAACATCTTTTTCTTTGACGGCACACTAATAAAAATAAATTAATTTCTCATACAGATAATAAATCTGTGTTGCACAAATTAATGTTTATTAAAGTTTCCTGACATAGAAACACAGTTTGACAAATGCATGACACAAAAAGAATCGCGAAAATATAATATAAAAATATCAGTATCTAATAAGTATCGGGTATTATCACAAAATAATTATTATTCATTAAAATGCACGATGTCGCCTTCAAAGTAAGCTCTTTCTCAATTAATGTGGTTACATGAACGAATAATTCTATCGTCAAAACATTTTTAAACCATTTTTCTGCATTGAATTTAATACTCGCCACGAATTCTCTTTTTTGCTTTTCATTAGCTGAAAACGGTTGCTTCAAAGTATTAATTTCATTTTTAAAGAAAGAAACATGTTAGTTTGTGCTATATCTGACTAATACGGTGATTGTTCTATAAAATTGGCTACGTATTTAACCAGAAATTCGATTAAAATGAGAGCCTTACGGAAGGATGCCTTATCATGTTGTACAATTCGTGCATTCTCATACTACAAATTTGCTGTTTTTTGCCGAATTTGCAATTTTAAATAGCGCATCATGCTTAAATATGATTCATTGTTTCTCGTCTGTCTTTATGGCAACAATTCAGAGTGTACAAATGATCTTAACTTTAGTGAAAGTCATTGATGGCAGGCATCTGAATGCATGGCACCTCGTGTTTTTAATAAAATCGATTCACTGTAAGTCTTTTGTAATATTTCATTCGTTTTGGCAGCTGAAATTCCATTTGCAATGTAAAATTTTAGACAAATTCAATGCTCAATAATTGCATTGTAACACACATTTGAAATCTTCGATTGAAACAACTGTTGAACACAACCTAATCGACATATAGCCATTAAATTACATGTAAGTATAGAGGATAGTATTAACAATTTAGCAATAATTTTGACTATATCTAGAACCGGGCGTATACATTATCAATTTACAATACTTATTTGACAGAGTGTATATTCTTTTTAAATCCTTCAGTTGTTAGGAGACTAATGGCAATAGGCAATAAAACGCAAATTTAAAATCTTCTCAGTTTTTGACAACGCGTCAAAGATAACTTTACGTATTATAACTAAAAACTACATCTAACTTAAATTATACTCCAAGAATAGAGTACCACACCAACGATATTTTGTAACCTTAAAAAAATGAATTTATCAAAATGAATTATTACGTTACAAATAAAATTTTTGAATGGCTCCCTTAGTTATTCCAACAATAATAAATATAAATAAATCAGTTTGTGTTTCATAAACTAAACAAATTTCGAACGTTAAAATAATATGTAAAATATGTGTATTAATATTTACGTACCTATTCATCACGTCCTTTAAATGTATTAAAATATAGTAGAAATAACAAACTGCTTTTAACGAATTAAATTATTTTACTAACTCTACTTTGCCTCATAAAGCAATTACCGAATATGTTTAAACATTATTTTGAAAGTTTGTTTTGTTTATAAATTTGAACGCGTTTATAAATAATGCTAAAAGTGTATTACATTAAAAGTTGTTGATTATATAACAATGATGAATATAATTTTATTGAAATTACTAACATTCAAATATACATACATTTGAATTTAATCATATATCAAAACTTTTCTCCTATTGAAACGCACAATTTTTCTAAAAGATAAATTATATGTTCGAAGATATATCTATTGAACTCTCCTCCGAATGCTTTGAATATGCAATATGTTGAATTTGAATAAAATAGAATAAATAGGAACGTATGTTTACGTTAATACCCTTGCGTTTTCGGAAAATATTTTATAATATTTATTTTTGGACAAATAATAATAATAATAAATAATGTTTTTGCGGTAATTTAAGCAGCGTATATATTAAAATTTCAGGTACTGCTGCTCTGACCTATATAAAAGTAGGTCAGATACATTCAAGAACAACCCCGAAAGCGTAATAGGTTTTGAGAGCAACATACCCGGGGAAATTGTTATTAAAATCAAAGCTCGAACGTATTTATATATCATTTATTCTAATTTTCACAATACTACGGTATTGTATAATACAATACAATACAATACAATAATTAAACAATAAGTTTCATTCCTAGGCGAGTGGAAGTAAGATACGCGCATAGAAGTTGATCAAAGAAAATGAAATAAAAACAAGCACGTGCAGAATAAAATAACTGCCTCTTTTATACTATATATAACATCAGAGGTGGATTCGAAAACTTCCCAGGTATTTTTATATATTATATAAATGAATTGTTTCTGAAAATGAGACACGTGCTTAGCAGTTTTAAGCTTTGGAGCTTTATTTAGTGGCCCCTAGAGCAATTAATGATTGGAGTTTGTTAAGCTTTAAATGTTTCAAGCATGTTTTAATTTTCAACAGAAATTATTCCTTCTCGTTTTTTTTTCTGTCGTTTTTCGGAGGAAAAAATATATACGCTTTTTTACGCTGGGTGACAAGTAATTATTCCTTTTATAAGCAACGCGCAAAAAAGCAGCCTAGACGTGTAGGTGGATGCAATTACATTGAACGTTTTAAAATACTTGCTCGGATTTTTTTGATGTTTTGATAGAATCGATTGCCGTTTGCAATAAATAACCACATGTGTGGTTGCTGCTGCTATACCTATATTTAAGATGGAAATGCCAACGTACAGCAGCAGCGAGGTTCCGTTCGCAGAAATTCAACAAAGCTTTTATTGTTTAGAAAAATTGCGTTATCTATTGAGTTTCATATGCCTGATACATCGATGTCAGTCAAACTCTATTATGGCATCATTGCCAATTAACAGTTGAAAGCATGAACACTTTTAGTATTATTTTTGAAAGATTTTAATCGACATTTCACGATTTGCTAATTGATTTATGTAAAAATCGTAACACACGTTTGAAATCTTCGATTAAAACAAGTACTGTGCACAAACTAATCGGCATATGGCCATTAAGTTACGGGTGAGTATAGAGGATAGTATTAACAATTCAGCAACAAATAGCATTTTGACTATATCTTAACCGGGCTTTGCAATGATCAATTCCCAATACTTAGAGTGTATATTTTTCAAAATCGTACAATTGTTAGCACTAATTTAAACTACGAGTATAGTGCGAAAAGTTAACTTTGACGAGTTGCCTCGTTGTATAACTGCAAAGGAGACTAATGGCAATAGGCAATCTAGCGCAAATTTAAAATCTTCTCACTTTCTCAACATCGTACGAGGTACGACGTATATACCACACCAGCCCTCTTTTGTGCTCGCACAACAGGGCAACGCATCAAAGCTAACTTTACGTACTATAACTAAAAACATACAAAATGTTATATTCTGAGTAATTTTAATTACAGCCGCTGTTATGATAGCGAAATGGCTACGTTTAACTTGGCATAAATAACCACATGTGTTTTGCTGCTACTACCTCTATATTTAAGATGGAAATGCGAACGTATCGCAGCGAGGTTCGGCTCTGTTCGCAGAAATTCAACAAAGCTTTTATTGTTTAGAAAAATTGCGTTATCTATTCAGCTTCATATGCCTGATACATCGATTTCAGTCAAACTCTATTATGGCATCATTGCCAATTAACGGTTGAAAGCATGAACACTCTTAATATTATTTGCGAAAGATTTTAATCGACATTTCACGATTTGCTAATTGATTTATGTGGCGTGACAATGAAATTCAATTTGGATTTTTTTCAAACAAACTATAGTAACACACGACTTCAAAAGCCTGATTTGATTTTTCAACTACAAATCAATGTCGTTAAAATAATGACAAAGTAGGCTTTATGACTGTTTATAGCATTGTTACAAGCGTAAAATATGTACCTATTAATTAGTTTTTTAGCATCCTATTACAACCTGTTGATTAAAATGGTGACATTTTCAGCCGTAATTAAATTACAATTCCATGTACATCATATAAAATAATTACTTGTTTTTAGAGAAATTGCAATTTTTTGGATGAAAAGTTAGATCTGAAAATCCGGCTGTCAAATTCTGACAAAGAAAGTGTGAATAAAGATCTCTTTTCACTTTTCGTTTAAATATTTATAGCTGCTGAAGATATGAAAAAAAAGCTCTAAAAGAGATGATTTTTTATTCTTTCATCTAAAAGATTCGTGCGGTTTTTATAATTTATGATGTTCACACTAGAAAAATTATCAGGGTATAGTTTTCTCTTTTACAGCACAATGCATAATGCATATTTAATATTAATATGGGTTAGAGTTAATAAAATAAGCTTTTTGCAAAACGTTAAATTTATGCGCTATATGTATAAAATATATATTTTGTAATGTTTATTCAAAATTAGAATTGCGAATGTTGAAACAAACCAAACTACCAATTATATTATGCGATTTTTGCGTTTATTCTCTTCTTTTGCAACTACTAGTTTGTGATAAAATAGTTAAAATAACAACCCATTACTAACAGAAGTTGTAATAAAAATAATTAAATAGTTACTACACCTTAAAAATTATCTTTATCTCTTGATTTATTTACACGTTTGATATTGAAAAAACACGATTTCGCTTTTTGCAGGATTTTTAATGAACATTTATATAGAGTTTTGTTTTTACACGCTTTTTAATAAAAACCTTTTTTGTTGTTATGAATAATAAATACCTTGTATAACAAGCATAATTCATTCCAGAGTTTGCTCGTTAATTGAACCACTCATTATGTTAAAAATTTCTCCTATAATACTATAATGCTATAATGCATTCCACTCCGCAACAACGCTTAGCAGTGGCATTTATTCATAGATAATGCATATTATAATACATACTGTTATTTTTGTTCTTTATTAATAGCGGCGAGGAAAATTTTATTTTTCATTAACAAAGGGAATAATTTACGTGATCGCTGTACTATCTACACTTTGTACTATCGATATTTTTGTATTATAGTAATACCCTATAGGTTTTATCGGCATTTTTCTCTTAACATAGAATAACCTCTACTTCATTTCGCCAAAATATTGCCCCTTTCCCCTGGGATGCCTTGTAGATCCAGTATGGTAAAACTTCAACTCTTCAGATTAATTGCGGCTCGCGATACATGTATTCTAACATCACTATAAATTTGAACAAAACTATCAACAGCATTGCAATGCATCACAGACAGAAGTCGAATCTACGATGCATTGAAGTAAATGACATGCACACCTGATTATATTGTGGTGTAATAACTCCTCCCAGTTGTTATACATGAATTTTTCGTTTAATTTGAGAAAAGGGTTACGATTTGAAATTAAGGAATTTTCTTGTTTTCTCATTCTGAACTATTAGTTTAAATTAAAAAATGAAAAAAGGTTAATATAAAACACTTTATAGTTTTTACTATAACGATAATTGAAAAATTACTAATCATATATTGTATTTTTTACACCTTTCCACTATTGAGTGATCATTAAAATTAAATTATTTATTTCAAGCTTTTATTTTTGAAATTATCTTTTAATTAATTTACCTATATATAAGCAAGTAATTAAAATAATTTTAAAAAAATATAAACAAATAAAACAACGCTGTATAGGTAAGTAACAAGTGACTGCAGTGAACTTCTTACGATTTATTAAATTTCAATACTGTATATAACTCATGATAAACCATATTTATTGATCTAAATATTTTTATTTGAATTGTTATGCAATTTATTTGAAATTATTAAACTTTTGTCTACTCTAATATTATTTTTTCATATGCCATAATAATTGTTTTCATAGTTTTATATTTACAATCAAGATTATTATTGATTGATAATTAGGAATTATTTAACTGCGATTCCCTAATATGTTTAAAATATCATTTCAACTACACATAACAAAATCCGCTAAATTTAGAGGGACACTAATAGTGATTTTCGCCTTTAACATCAAATATTTAAGATTAAACAAATACAAGTACATATAGGCGAGTCATCTTTTTGTTATATATTTGAACTTGTAATTATGATTTAAATGTAGTCAAATTTGTCTTAATTTTGCAAATATCTTTGTCCGCCCTCTAAATAAATTGACAATTTAAATGAGTTTAAAAAGTCCAAGATTCAATTTCCCATTTTTAAATTAACTTATTTTACGCAATAACACCTATCCCACAAATTTTCACAGAATTTGCACATATGTATCAAATTTGTATTAATTCTGCGTTTTGTTTTACACTGTTTTGATTTGCACCAAATTTCCCAGAAACCAATTAACTATCTAATTCGACGGATGCGTATAATTATTACTATACTACAATATACTATATATATTTGCATATGATAATAGTTTGTATGCATTTTGCAACAATGTTTATTTCATACCGTTTAGATAATCGCGACAGAAAGTGTGTGGATTAATTGCTGTTCGCAAACTGTAACTACATTTAGTTTATATGACATCTAAACTGAATATATAAATTCTAATATGACAGTATGACTTGTTCGAAACTTTACTAAGTTAATTAACATCAATAAGTAATTATATTACATTTCACCATTAATTGTTGGAAAATTGTTCCAATAATTATGCGTAAAAATGAATTTAATACGCTGCTGCGTAGCGATGTAGTATTCATTTCATTCAAGACTTTTAAAATCAAAATTGTGGAAATAATTAATTGCTTAGTTAAATTTTCTCCGAATGAATTCCTAGAATTAGACTGCAAATTAATTAATAATGCTGCTTAACTGGAATCATATTTTATATAGTAATCATGAAAAACACTTTATTTAATTAACAATTAATAAAATAATCTAATTGGCAATTACTTAACTTGTTACGTGTGATATTAATTAATGCCGTATTATAAACATGGAAGAATAATCTGATTTAATAACTATGCCATTTATTAGCCCATAAAAGGACATTATATGATAGGCAAAAAACATTTTATTAATATTATTTAAAGGTACTAAAAGCCGGATGCGTAAATTAATCTATAAAAGGAAGAAGAAAATTTATTTTAGTATTTTAGCAACTCTTACTTGATTTAGCGTTGTGTGCTTTTTAGATTTAGTGTTGTTTCCTCTAAATTACAACAATGTAGTTTGACTATCCTCACAAGGGTTGAGTGCTTTTTGGTTAAAAAAAACACTTTATTTATGTTTCCGTTCTAAAAATAAATCATTAAAAACTGTGTGAAGCTTACAATCATTTAACGTAAACGTAAACAGGCCGCTTTGTATTTAAATCGTCTTTAAGAAATTATTAATAAATATCAAAGTTTTCAATTTTGCAGTTCCTTTGACAGGTTTTGAGGTAAATAAGCTTTATAATCAAACCAACACCGTAAAGTACTTAGCTTTTTGCACCTTTTGATTGAAATATTTTTATTTGAGGAAAAAATCCTCTTAAAGCTTCTTCATACTAGGTCATTTTTCCTAGAGATAAGTCGATACAGAAAAAAAACCATACGTACATTTTGACAAAATATTTATTTTAGCTCGATTTGTCGAAAAAATTATTGATAAATATTTTTATTTAATTTAATAAAACAAAATCAAATATTAAATCCGTTTTCTTTCAGTTTTATATCAAATATTTGTCGCACTTTTTTTCTATTTTCGTTTATTAGCTCCCAGAGAAAGGCAAACAAGCGGCAATTTAATCAGAAAGTAACTTTAAAAGCTAACTTTAAAACTGAACGCAGCACAACTTTATTTATATAAGAAATTTTCAACAATAAAACAGTCAGAAACAACATTCCGAGTAATAAGCGAATTGAATTTACAAAATTCTCCATTTTCAACCTAATTGTTGATACATCTGGCATTTTAACTTTGTTCTCGGCTGCAAATTATTGGTGTAGATTTTCATTAAGGAACCTTAGATTCATCGAAAACAGTACAATCGTTTAATTAAAAAAATACGAATATTACATCATTTAACTGCGATAGATAGATTTAATTAAACTTCATTGGGCTACCAAAAATATTAATGGCTTCAAATAATATGTATTTCAGCGAATTAACGTTGCTATTAAATTTAATTATAATTACTATGGCCGAACAAAGGGATTATTACTAAAACTAGTAAAAAAAAACTGCGGTTGTACTGAAATGATGCTTTTGATATTAAATATGGTGAAGCTATTTGATAATTACATATCAGCTTCAACAATCTATACTACGGTAAAAAAAACGCAGTATAGAAATATTTTTAGTACATTGAAAACTAATTTATACGTGTTGGAAAATGTAAATTATAAAATGCAGTGGTTATTTATCAAAAAGTTAGTTTACCTTTGTTGTACGGCTAAAAGGGCCTTTGATTGTTTGAAATTAGAAAATTAATAAAGTGTCCAACATTTGATTAGCTTTTACTTCAAAGTGTTGCATGTTTATTTTCATACTTTAAGTATTAATATGCACCTAGCGACAATTTCCTAGAATATACGAAACAATTCAGATTCAAATTTTACAAATATTACTATTCTCGAAACTACTTTTTTCAGTACGGGTCGAGATTCACAGATTAGAATACATTTTCGATAAAAAGGTACACTGAAAGAAAAGATTGGATTAACTTGTTTAAGGATAATTTATATAAAATAAATGTTTGATTTTGAGTTTAGTAAAGATTGTAGTAGTATCTTAGAACAATCAAAATTTGTTAAATATACTATAAGCGTCACCAAACTTACAAATATATAAACTGCTAAATCTATTATTTAATTAGATTAAACTATTCAAAACTACAGAATAGAATGATCAAATTAGAAAATATTGTTATAATATAATATATTAAATTAAATGTAAAAGAGATAGTTAATGCAACATTTTATTCTACAAATTACTGTATCATATTTCTAAAGTAAAATTAGTAAAATTATCTAATGTTATACATTGCATTCATTGAATAATATAGTAAACTTAAATATCATTTTAACTACAACATTATAATGAAACAATTAATTTTCTTAGACAAATCAATGTAAAAATTTTAATTGAATTTCTTAATTTTTGTTTAAATTAATCAAATTTCTTTTAATTACTTCTATATAGTTATATGAACTCAAAAATATAATTTATTCATTCAAAAGATTAGTTATTTTTGCTACTTTGTAGTGTAACACTTCTTAAACATATCGCTTTCCTGCTTTAAATACAACACAACTTCAAATTGCATGAAAATCTAAATATATAATATGCAGGGTGTCACAGAATAACTATTCCTAATTTTGGGAAATGATAGAGGGCACTTAAACAAACATTTTTTATTAATACACTAATATCCGGAAATTTCTCAGAGTCAAGTTAAATTGACTTAACTTAACGTAATGAGAATTTTTAGATAATATTACATTTAGGTTATAAAAATTGCTCGAAATTACGACCACCATTCTCAATATACAAGTTGTAACGACGTATAATCGATTGCCGAATTCTTTCAAATAACTGCGGATGTTCGCGAATATCATCAAAGGCAACAACAATTCGAGCCACTAACTCTTCGTTTCTATTCACTGGTGTCTCGTAAACCTTTCATTTAATATGACCCCAAATACAAAAGTCAACTGGAGTCATATCTGGCGAACGTGCAGGCCAGAAATCGGTCCACCTCTTCCGATCCACCTATTTAGAAATTGCGCATTTAAATNCGTGCAGGCCAAGAAATCGGTCCACCTCTTCCGATCCACCTATTTGGAAATTGCGCATTTAAATAATTTTGGCAATTTAATTGAAAGTGTGCCGGCGCGCCATCATGCTGAAAAACAAGGTTTCTTCGAATGTTAAGTGGAACATTTTCAAGCAATTCTGGTAAAGTATCTTCCAGAAAAACCTTGTATTAATGACACGACAGATAACAATAAAATACCGAAATTGTTTTTCATAGGTTGTTTGATGGAGTATTAGTAAAAAAGCACCTTCAGTGAAGTGCGTAATTATCTCTTAAGTAAGTATTTCCTTTCAATTGTAACTGAGATTGTTTATTTCAAATTTCCAATATAACTTTTTTCTGAGAAATTTCCGGATATTAGTATATTAATAAAAAATGTTTATTTAAGTGCCCTCCATCATTTCCCAAAATTAGGAATAGTTATTCTGTGACACCCTGTATTTAATATGTATTTTAGCAAATTATCATTTTAATTAAATTTTATTATACCATAACCTTCAAGCAGGTTGTAATTACAATGAAATTATGCGTTGATAAAGATTAAATTGAGATTGAATCAAAGTATAAGGCTATTTGATAATTGAATAACAGTTTAAATAAAAATAAATTGGTTAAACGTAAAAATTTTGTTAGAATTAAAATTAAATTTGAATTGAAATTGAAACGCATTTCATTCGATTAGTAATTTAGCGCGCTTTTTTATCGATCCTCGAATATTCATTCGAACGCTTTCTATCGCTTCAAACATGTATTTTTTGGGACAGCTAATGAAAGGTAAACCCTAAATACTTTAGATCCTAAACTTTCCGAAATCCAACATTATCCTTGGAATGTTACCGAAACCTTGTAATATTAGCACATTATCCAACACTAGGCGCAAAAAATCATTTTGTAGTGTGCAAACTTTCTATATAGATTTTATTTTTTAATAAAACTTTGTTGTGAATCATTTTTACTGTTTTATAAACAAGTTTTGCATAGTTTGTCCGTATATACAATGTAGAAAATATGAATTTGTAAATTATCGCATTAATAAACGCTATTTAAAATTTAATCGACTGCCACTTATAATTAGATTTAATTTTATTCTCGTGTAACGTTTTAAATATTAAATTTGACATTTGATGGTCAGCTAAAATAAATACTAAAGCAGATAAATGATTTTTCTGTCAAGATTGTTCAGATTTGAACCAGATATTTTTATCTCTTCCTGTCATTGATAAAATCCATCGAAATATGTTTTCCGATTCTTTGTCAACAAATGAATATAATGTGTTAAGTTTCATACCAGTATTGACATGTATTTGAGCGGTTTCCGATCATTCGCGGCAAAGCAATCACTATTGTCGCATAAAAGGATTTTTTCTATATGTTGTAATATACTTGTAGTAACACAATATTAAATACGTTTATTGTGAATACAAATAAATGTTCATAGTAATGGAAACGTTTGATTTTTTCGACTATAAACTTGTAAAATTTTAGAAATAATCATTTTTCAATTTCTAACAGTGGAAAATTCCCAATTTAAACAATGATTATTACCATAATAACGGTTTTCATAGTTTAATATTTACAAACAATTTTATTATTGATTGACAATTAGCAATTATTTAACTACCATTCCAGAATAATTTTAAAATATCAATACAAAAACATGTTTTTAGTAATTTTCAAATTTAGAAAAACACTAATAGTGATCTTCGCCTATTGCATCAAATATTTAAGATTAAACAATTACAAGTATAGACGAATGATCTTTTTGGAAACACAACTTTTGGAAGAACTTTTAATTATGGTTCAAATTTAGTCAAATTTGTTTGCATTTTGCAAATTTCTTTGTTCGTTCTTTAAATAAATTGACAATTTAAATGAGTTCAGAAAGTCCAAGATTCAATCTCTCATCTTTCAATTAATTTTTAACTTAATTTACTCAATAATAATTCTACGTTTTGTTTTACACTGTTTTGATTTGCACCGATTTTCCAGAAACCAATTGACTATCTAATTCGACAAATACGTATAATTATTATTATATATAAAAAAATATTTTCTATATAAAAAACGTGCACTTACACTATATTAAATACGTTTATTGTAAATACAAATAAATGTTTATAGTAATGGAAACGTTTGATTTTCTCAACTATAAACTTATACACTTTTAGAAATAATCATTTTTCAATTTCTAACAGTGGAAAATTACCAATTCAAACAAATACTATTACTAATATTTATTTTCTTTAAGCTGCATCTCACTTTAATATTTAGTTATCAAAGTCGACGTTTTACCATTTAACATTAGTGGAACTTTGTTTAAACGTAACATAGACAAAGCGAACAGTTTGAAATATTGCATCGAGCTTTTAGGGGAGGTAAAGTTGAACATGTTTCACTCGGCTAAAATAAATTTGCTTACTATTTGCACTCTTACAAGAAGTGTATTATTAAATAATTCGAACGCATAAAAAAGATAAGTAACTAAGCATATAGAATCGCAGCAAAAATTCTGTAAATTATTAAATATGCAAAAAACGCCATTGGAAATATTTTATATAAAAAAGTATAATAAAAACATGGCTTGAATTTTAACCTTATATTTGAATATGTTAATAATTAAATTTAATCTTAGAACCGCGCTTGAATTCTTAATGAATAATTTATTATTAACTTTCTATATACGGAAATTTTATATTAGATAAATCACACAAAGCACAAGTGTGTTTTTATTTATGATATTGATTATAAATTAATTCAACATTCAACGTGCAACGTATTGAAGGTTCTCAAATTTACATACAGCAACAATAGATTTTTTTTATAAAATAGTTATGGACTGTAATATTAAATTCGAGAATAAAATCAACCATTCTGCATTAATCCCAATCAATATGATTTCATGCTTCATTACGTTGAATTTGCCATTTATTTCACTCAACGAATGAAGGGGAAAAATACGAATGCAGTTTTTATTGAAATCCTGCAACAACATTGATAACTTCATAACGTAATGAACGAATATTAAAAAAACAATATTAATGCTGAAATTTTAGTTTGCATATCACTTACTATGTTGATGTTATTTGACAATATTCAAACTTATATTGTTAAATTAATAGTGATGAATGTAAAACAAAAAAGATGGGCATAAAAATTTGCTAAAGTGAAGTTTTATTCAATATTACATTCAAAGTGATGACGTCAAAGCTCAATAAACCAATATAAGAGAAACAATCAATAAATAAATAAATCAATATTTCTATTAAATATCTTAGCAGGCATTATATGCAAAATATTTAGTCAATCAAAATATAATAATAATATTACAATAGTAATAAAAGATTTGTTCTAGTACGATTTTTAAAACTTTGTTGAATTTTCTTGAAATAGCAAAAATTTAATTGATTTGATTGAAGATGTTGATACATGATAAAACCCTTAATAAAGGAATCATTTTTGGTTTAGTTTTATATTTGTTTATTTGTATATTGCTGAGTATAATTTCGCCTTTCGATATTTTCAAAGCTATGGTAAATATATAAACATTACAACATATTTTTATACAAAATTAAAATATAAGTTGATAAGTGGAGAGCTGGACAGGTCGGCAATCTGAATTAATATATTAATATTTACCATAGCTTTGAAATTTCCGAAAGGCGAAACTATAGTCAGCAATATGTAAATAAGCAAACAAAACTAAACGAAGAATTATTACTTTATTAAATATAAGTTTTACTGATAGTGAATGTAAAACGAGGAAATGCAATTATTCTATCACTTCTAAAAGTAAATGAAAATTATCATGAAGTTGATGCATTATTATATTATATAGGCTGTGAAAATTATATCCGTAAATCATTAGTTTGAAATATTAGTAAAAATCTAAAACAATTTATCTAGAATTCATTACTTATCAAAAACTGAATAAAACTGAAACATACTTTTGAAGTAAACAATTTGTATATGTTTGTACATGATTACGTAATATCTAAAATATCATTGCAAGTATTGCTACAGTTCAACAAGATGGTCACGGCTGTGTATCTGACAGCACGAAATTATACAAATGTCATCAATAATGAGAGATCTTCTCTTTTAACTGCACCAACAATGGACTTTGTGCTCTTTAAATACTACTATGTAAAAAGCGCGTCAAATTGTTAATAATTGTATAAATGTATAAGCGTCATAGGTCTTTATAATAAAATTTTGGTGAATGCGCAATGCATGGATCATAGACCGCTGATTAGTGCAGATTTAAATAGTCCAACACTATAGTGGAACGATTAATCGTGGTGGGCGGTTATATGACGTTTGTTCTTCCAATTGTTTTCAACCATTTAATTTATTTTTAGAGTATTAATATTAGATTAAAATATTATTACAGTTTCAATTACATTTCAATAAATCAATATCCATGCGCTTTTGAAAATATTAAATTTCATACCTATTAATAAAATCCGTGATTTTGCATGCATATTATTAAATTTGATGTTAATTAAATAATTTTAGCATACCTGAAATTACAAACGACGGTGTAATGTAATTCGAACTGCTGCAACGAAGAACAATTTTAATAAAATGTGATGTTATTATCTCATAATTAACAAATATTTAAAGTAAATTGGGTGCAAAAGTATCGCTAAAATATTTAAACAAACGAATGGAATTATCAATCTGCAATAATTCAATTCTATATGATGCTGTTTAAACAATATTTGGTTTGGCTTAGTTTACAATCCATCAACTATTCAAGTATCATTTTTGCATAATGAATTAATTAATCAGTACAGGTAATAAATGCAACAGAGTTATTGACATTTTAAAATTTTAATGGAAAGTAAACAGGTATATTGATTAGTAATTGCTTATTAAACGAAACGTATGTTTTGTTGAATTTATACATTTGCTTCAAAATATTATATTATAAACAAAATAGCATCATAAAATACATGCCATCATCGACGCTTATTAATTGCAACTAGATGGAAAGGAAAACTTATGAAAATACATAAAGTAAATTTATTTAGGTTAACTTGTAATAACAAACTAATAATTAATTAACCCTGAAGTTATATGTGTATATCAAGCAAATCTACAAACAATACCTGCGCTCTAAAATATTCATGTATTCCGTAATTAAATTTAAAAAAGAAAATTCAACTCGTAGCGTTTGCGTAAATAAATACCTTCATTGCTTTAAATTTAGATCCTGAAAGAAAAAACGCACAAAAAAATCAAATTTCACACAAATTAATTAGGTTCTTACTGAAATCAATAATCCAAATTCTAATTCATATTATTTGATGAATTTTAACTTTGTATTTAATTAAAATTACTCCGGAATTTTATTATGCCATTTTGTACTTGATTAATTTTAATGTTACAAGTAAAGAAAGTAAAACAAATAATACAATTATTTTCATTGCACTTGCAAGTTAAAAACGAACTTTAAAGTTTATTACGTTCTTTGTGAACACGTCTATTAAAGAGAAATATGTGTATACTTATTTGAGCCAACAATTACACATTTTTAACCATAGTAATAACTCATTAATGTTAGTATTATACAAAAAAAGTGTCTCGGAGAAAAATTGAAGTAATATTGTCACAAAAAATTTATATTGACTGATTTTAGCTTCATAATTAAAATGACTTATGTTAGTTTGGAATGCTTAATTGTTATCAGCATCGAAAAAACAATAAACTGTAATTTTGTGATTATTTTAACAGAAAATATATTCCCAATTTCGAGGTAAATTGTATAAAGGAACTTTTCACTTTTCATACTTGATTTAATAGAAATTGCCCTGTTTTAATGTTAACGTTCTGACATCTTGCTGATATGTAAGTTTGTTTTTGTTTTGACCTAATTTTACTCATACACACAATGCACACACATATTTTCTAACCTTCCCAGTATCCCTGAGGTTAACTGCAAAATAGTACCCAAAACGTAAAATTTTTACATAAAATAATAATAAGTAAAGTAATAGCTTTATACCAATACCTAATTGCTGTCTTTATCTTGGTCTGTTGAAATTAGTAAATTTGGAATAAATATTTATAATCTTGTGAATAAAATCAATTACTTGTTACCTATACATATATAATTCTGTAATTATAAAGTCTAGTAACATGTAATCCATTATTTCTTGATGCATTTGAAGCTTGTATTTTAGATAATTAGAATGATCTGATTTCAATCAAATTTGCACTATTTTGTTTCGATGTTTATCTACTATGCCTATCTCATAGAAAGCTTCGGTCTTTCTAAAGTCGTTCCAAACGATATTTTGTCCAATGTTTACTTATTGGACAATCGAAACAGTGCTTGAATAATGTTTAGACTCAATAATTTCCATTTTTAACAAAATTTTTAACAATTTGTCGTCAAGAGCATTGTGAACGTTTGATATCAAAACTACGGAAATGGAATAGACTAAAACGAAGTTGTATATCATTGGTTGTTAAAGTATCCAATCTGAAAATATTGTTCAGATTTGGAGTTGTATAGATTGTAAAATATAGCATATTTTCTCTTTGTTTATGCTTTTTAACGCGCTCAAGCAATAACAAAACTGTATTAAAATATTTTTAATGCGAAATATAATCCTTCTAAGGCCACTAAGCTTAGCCTGATGATATTTTTGAAAAGTGAGATGCAGATGACTAAAGGCATTTATTCGAAAAATAATGCATTACTTTTTACTACACGTTATATATAAAACAGATATGGTAACACACGGCCAGTGGGTCGCTTGTAGCCCTCAATGCAATTTTAATGCGTCCGCATGCATGCGACTCTTGGAATAGTAAAATATATTCAATGCGACCCTCTAAAGTATTTTTATTGGACGGGTCTGATACATAAGAATATAGTATATATCTAATACAAATGCATTTGTGGCATTAAATTGGCCATCATGTAGCGTAAACACTGAATTTTTACAGTAAATTATAACTCTTTTTATATTTACTGATTGTGATCTGTTTCACCTAATTTTAAATGATGTGAGATTTTGTATGCGTCTAATGAAATAAACGTTTTGTTTGTTTTCAGAATTTATTGTTTTACTACGATTCGGAAAATTGTCACCGTCCAAGTGGAGTTTTGCTTCTCGAGGGTTGTTATTGCGAAAGATTAATCAGTCCTGGTAACACGTCGAAAACTAAAGAAGGGTCAGAGCGACAAGTAAGTTTGCATGTAATTAAATAAAAACATAATTAAATTCAGTCGAACAACAAGAAGCGATCGGAAATGAAAAAACAATATATTTATTTGTATTTACACTATTTGTTTAATTAGAAAACTTTAGCGTCCTTTATTACGCTTTCAGAATTAAACAACGGTGATGTAAATTTATATAAAAGCTGGCAAAAAGTTAATTTATTATGATGTCTTGATGTCTATAAAACGCTGCTTTATATAAAAAGAAACTTTTTTAATGCGTTTAGTGTTTATAAAATAGCCGTAAACATTTTTTCTTCTTACTCGGATTAATTATTTTAAGAAAACCGAAGAAGATGTTATATTTAAATAACTTAACAGGAAAATCTTGTGTAATTACAAAAAGCAACTTTGGGAGATTTGCCAAAAAAGCATATTTTAAGTGATGTTAGGTCGAAATTAAGAATTCGCAAAATGCTTTTTGTTTAACTGCCTATTTAATCCAGGATTTAACGGAATCCATAAAGACTTAATTAAAAACCAGATGTAAGAAATGTTTTTAGTTCATTCATAAACAATTTATATTAATTATAATATAGAAATCGATTATTTAATATTCGAATTTCTTATAAAAATATGTTGTTGTTGAATGCATCTAAAAAAGAAAACTTTTAATTGTTCGGCTTCAAAAATAGTAACTCTTTCATAAAGCATTGAATGGGATAATCCAACATTTGATTACCTATCCCATATTACGAATTATTCCTCGGCCAACGTTCCCAGGTGTCTAGGGACGGTTATATAAAAATGTTGCGAAACATCTCTTAAACTTAGCACAATACATATCAGAAATGACACAACTACAAATTTTACATTTTCCAGTCGCTAAATTCAAGGGGAAAAAATGCGCATCTGGTATGAAAATGTCTTAACTTTTGATAGTTTTCACCAGAGTGAGAAAAAGTCACTTTTTATAGCCAGAATATGCAATGACACGGCATAACTTAAAACACGCTATTTTAGGCGGAAAACTTTTTCTATAACATATGGATGTTATGTAGATAAAAAATTTTACAGCCCCAGGTGTCTACAATAATTCATTTACTGTAATGATAGAAACAGAATGTTAGTTTTTGAATAGTGTCAATTGTAAAGCCGGATTTCAATATATTCCAAGACATTGTCACTAGACATGTACTAAGCTTACAAGTGTCACACGTTATTCACTGCATTTAAAAACGTAATCCAGATTTTGGTTTAAATCATTTATCTATATTATTTGTCCGTTTTTGATGATTTTTTTAGTGACACCCATCCATTTTAACAAAAAATACACATTTTTCTTGATTCAATTGAATGCTAAACGAACACTGATAAACAAATATTTATGAAATTTTGTGTGCGTTCTAATGATAAATATATTCGATAAATGCAAAGGCTGTACCGTTTTAGAAATTGCAGGGACTTATCAAACCACCCACGTACGTATCTATGACGTATTATATAATTTTGATAAGCTAATATTTATTATAGATAAATTTTTAATTAGCAATCAATACGATATTAATTATTTATTGATGTTTGGCATAAAATACTCCATTAATTCTAAAAATATAATATGATAATGGATTTCCTGGATTTTGTTATGAAAATCATCTCTCTACCAAGCTTTTATTGGTACAATTTATTAATTTCCAAGATGTTATTTTGTCCATAGAGATCGTAGGCGTATTTAATTATAAAACTTTGAAGTTCAAAGTATCATATGAGGGCAGACATAGAAAAAATGTATTATTTTTTGTATTTTTTGCGAAAATGAGACAAGATGTTTGGATAATACGTGACCTTTATAGGTATTTTCTGTCTCTGTTAAATATTTGTCACATTATATTTACAATAAAATAAAATAGGCAGCTAAACCTTTTTTTAACTACGATATGTACTTTTCGAATATTATAGTAGAAATAACAAATTAGTAAGTAATTAAAAACGAAATGAAATAAATAAATTTACACGTTATGTTCGCGGAGGTGTAAAAACTAAATAAAATATGCAGCTAAATCTTTTTTAACAATATACTTTTTGAATAATATGGTAGAAATAACAAATTAGTAAGTAATTAAAAACGAAATTAGATAAATAAATGTGCACGTTATGTTTGCGGAGGTGTAAAAACGGCAAATTTTTACGCGCTGGCATAAACCACAAAATTTATGAGCGTATTAAAGTTTATAAAATATACAATAATATACACACACATATTATATGCGATTTTAAATGTGATTTTTCGCATAAATAATAATTGATTGCATGTAACCACCGGAATATTTTGACATACGCATACGCATATATTAAATTCATGCTATTTGCACGAATCTGAAACGTTTATCAATGTTTATAAAAATTGCATAACACAATTTCCAATCATTGTAAATACTGTCTACAATTTGATCCACTGTAAAACAATTCTATTGATATTAGCTGAATGTTATTCAACAATAAAAATGTGAAATGCAATCAATCACAATTCCGTTGTTTAGATTTTTTCTACGAATCTGTGTTTTGCATTTTGGATTAACAATGCTGTTTGTTTGTCAAACGCTTGTTTACTAGAAAAATTCCTCCGATTATTGCCGAACACTTTATAATAGAAATTTGTTTGAATTAACTGAAAGCGATATTTTAATTAATTGTAAAATGTTATTTCTTCTGGCTGACTGAAAGTTCTTAGAAAAATTCTAGATTTACAATTTTTTTTCAATTATTCGTATAAACTTCGCATTTCTTTACAATTTTTTTTTATTCTTTCTTGAAATGTTGTTAGATACCACATTAAGTTTATGAAAATATAATGAAATAATGTAGAAAGATTGGTCGAAAAGTGTAAAAATTTGTTGAGTACTTTTATGACGAGGTCCTGATGGAATAATTTTGAGGGCCTCAATTATCGTTGGTATAATCTCTCAATCTTAAACAATATAATATAAATAAAAAATGAGAATTTTTGCCGTAATTTCCTTTAGTCAACTTATAAAAATTTGATTCAATGTAAAACAATTCTAATGATATTAACGAAATTTTATTTAACATTGAAAATATGAAATTAGATTAACAATGCTGTTGTTTGTCAAATTCATATTTACTAGAAAATTTCGTCTGATTATTGCCCAACACTTTATAATAGAAATTTGTTTGATGTAGAAAAAATTAATTACTGAAAGCGATGTTTTAATTAATTGTAAAATGTTATTTTCCTGGCTGGAATAGAATTACGATGTTGTCCGATAAACAATTTTTATACAAAGCTTTATAATTATAATTTATTTTCTAGCTTTACTAAAAATTACTTCTTATGCTGAAAAATAAATTTATAACTAACCGGCAGCAACATCTAGTCACATGTTACCTATTCACTACATTCTTTTACGGACGATAATAATTAATAATAACAGTGTGATCAAAAGTAAATGCTCTGCAAAAATCTGCATAATTAACATTTAAAATTCAATTAGATTGAAAAAAATTAACAAAGAAACTTGCAAATTCCTTTCTTAATTGGATATTGTACGACATTTAAAATGCGATTTTTATTAATTGTGCTTTTCCTTCGATGTTAGTATAAAAGAATAAACCGTTTACATTTTTTTGTTAACTTAACGAAACCGGCGAGATACTAAAACGATCTTTCAACTTCTGCATGCGATTGTTTATCAGGAAATTTTCCTTAAATACAATACAAGTTGAGATTTTAATTAAATAAAATTATATATTAGATAGAAAAATTTAATTACTGAAAGCAATACTCAAATTAATTATAACATCGTGGCTTAAAATTTTGCAATTAGAAACAACATTCAACCAGCTGTTTATTAAGCTTTACAGTAACTTTGCGATCTAATTACGTATTTAAAATGCAATTTCATTAAATGATAATATACTTATAGCTATCTGTAATAAAACTTTCAATTAGTTTCGTATTTCTATGAATAAACTTAAGTTAAAATAAACACAGCTGAAGCAACCAAAACTTTATTTCTTGATATATTCTTGATAAATTCTAAAATCTATCAATCTCAAATCGGATTTTTCAATTAAAAGAGATAATGAAATTAAAAATAAACTTACTCTATATGAAAGCATAATTTGAGCTGTAACTATAATGGTATAACTCAGGGGAGGGCAATCTTGTTGATATTGCAGGCCAAAATGAACTGAAATTTACTCGCCAGTCAAAATTTAGTTAAACCGTACACGTATTTATGGTATTTTGATGAGAAATCTGATTAAAGTCACTCGGAAAATCTAAAAATTTGTTAGAAAAATACCAGATTTGAATATTATTCCAATTATTCGTAAAATATAATGAAACAACGTATACAGATCGTTCGCAAAATGTAAAAATTTGTTGAGTACTTTTATGACGAGGGCCTGATGGAATATTTTCGAGGACCGCAATTGGTCCGCAAGTCGGAGGTTGCTCATCGTTGGTATAATCTCTTAATATTAAACCACATAATATAAATAAAAAATGTGAATTTGACTTTTAATTTGAAAATAGTTATATAAAGTAAATAATGTCTTTTCACAATTATTAACATTTACGGAAACTTAAATAAAATTTAAAGATAAATGAAACACGTAATTTTTTAATATAAACAGCTTTCCTATTTTAGAAAAAAATTACTTTTAATTATTTAATCATGGACAAATATGTAACAGCGTTGTCATTATATAAGGTTTTTTAATGTGTATACCTACTGCATTGCTAAGAATGAACGTTAGTATACAACAATCCGTTTTTTTTTTCATTGAGTTGGATCTAATTTACTATAAGACAGGCAAGGCACTAGCTCGGGTTACGCAATTAATTTGGTTCCGTAGTGCGCACTAAAAATCACATTTTAATAAAGAGGCCCTTAAACTATCAATATTATCATCATCAGTGTGCCAATAAAATTTTTGTGTAAAAAATTTCTATACTTACATTATTCTTATCCTTTTGAAGAGGTAGGTATAGCCTTTATTATTTGGGATTCCATAATAAATATTGTCCAAATACATGAAAACTTAAAAGTATGGTTAAGTAAAATTTTGATTCAAACATTTATAGAGCCCGTAAATCTTATTCTGTTCAGGGCCCGTGAAAGTATAAATTAGACTCTCTTATTGAGCATAAATATTTTGCTGTTAACAATTTTGTTAAAATTTATATCCGTTGTTAAGAAATCCGCAAACAAATTCCGCGTATTGGTCAATACTGAATTTTATTATAATTTCAAATCATGAAGATACAAATACAATTTCTTATGACATCTCATTTATTGCAGTTCCTGTAATTGGTAATGCGAGTCATCCTTCGGTATTCGATTCAATTCGTTTTATGACGCTCATTATACGTGGTTTGCCTGTACGTCAATACATAATATTAATGTTTTTCGTTCTAGGAATACATATAAGTAGCTCAATTTAAATTTAAAATCTAAACTGCTTGCATTTATTAATAAACTTTTAGTTTGATATTAGTTTAATAGTGAATAAAGCGACGTTTATCGTTGTAATTGTAACGCAATCAAAGCCAGTAAAATAACAAATATTTCCGCGAATTTCGCTATAATAGAGATTGAAAATTGTAATAATTTGTTTTAATTAGTTTCAATTTTGTGCGAAAAACAAAAGACATGGTTCCATTTATCGCGTTGAGCCCTTACGGATGCTGCGCTAAAATCGATACCATTCTAAAAATAACGCAAGCAGGTGTATGCGTCAAGATCTCTGCCTCAATTTTTTTAGCAAACTTCAAACAAAAACAAGAAGAGGTAATTTTTTGCACCCATTTAAAAATACATATATATATTTTTACGTCATGGAACGTTTTATTGCGGCTAACTTTCACAGCCACTATAAAACTATTACGCATACTCTGCCCACTTTTGTAGTAGTACGTATTCATTTTATATACGTATTTATATTTTTATGGCTATGATGTGTAAAGTAAAATTATAAATAGAAATATCAAAGTAATGTGTTTACAACAAATGGTTAATAATAATAATAATATAGTTCATTCGATGTTATTGTATATATTGTATTATTACGTACAATTTCCATCAAACTGCAGTAAAAAGTGTTGTTTTTGAAAGCGACTTTATTGTTTGAAAAAATTATTCATTGTAATACATAAATATTAGTTCTACATGATTGTTTTATTATGGAAACAATTCAAATTTTATTATAAGTTTTTTTTTATTGTAAAGCAAATGTATTTATTTTACAGAACTTTTATACATTGTCTTTTTTTCCCTCAATATAAACCAATTAAATGCATTACTAAATCAAAGAGAATAAATAAAATTAAGATATGACTCATTTATTTTGATAGTGACTACTTACGTTTGTATTGTGATCAGTAGGGGAGAGTGGGAGAATTCCGCACCCCTAAGAATAATTGGTAATTGTTCTTAAATAACAAATAACCAAGAAATTGCATTGAATGTACATGAAAGAGTAACTAATGTACTATCTAAATGAATATAAAAAAATTCCGAATTAATGTAATTCATTTTAAAAAAATAATGAAGGGGTAATGGCGAAACTGGTAGGGTAATTACGCTCTAACAAATAAAATAGATAAAAAAGCAACATATTGCAAACTTGTCGTTAAATATACAAAAATCACATTTGTAATTATCAAGGATGTCCTGTAAACTGCCTTTCGTATGGACCCTCCTGAAAATAATTCACATCTAAACCATCATTCGTTGCCTTTTCCAAACTCATCAAATTAAGCTAGGAACGTCATTGAATCATTGGAGAAATTTTATTTCAACAAGATGTAAAGGGCAATCTAGTGGAAACTATATTCAGCAATCCCTCTTTGTATATATATTATCAGATCCAAAAATAATTATTATATATAGAAATAATTTGACTGCTCATTTCAGTTACAACCGAAAACACAAAATATTATATGCAAGGATTGCTAATTTATTTGTTGATGAACTGTCGTCACTTTGCAGTATATTAGCTGATACAATGTTTGCAAGGTACTGATGCGGTTTTCTGATCTCTACATTTAATAATTTTTAAGATAGACCAGGTTGCGGCATTACCCGACGATCGCTATTGCCCAATTTTCCCCTATATTAATTTATGTTACGCAATATTAACCATAATGCTGTTTAGTTTTATTTAATCATTAATGTATATTTTTAACGATCCTGTTGATCCTCGTGGCTATGTTGAAAATAATTTTGGTAAATAACCACATAAATAGGCATTTCGCGATGGGTGATAAAAAAAACATAGTGTAAAATATTTCTATATTAAATAAACGCAATTTGCAAAATGTTTGCAAGGTACTGATGTGTTTTTCTGATATCTCTACTCTTAATAATTTTTAAGATAGAGCAGGTTACGGCATTACCTAGCGGTCGTCATTACCCAACATTTCCATAAATTGTTAAATTTAATAAAAGTGAAAATATAAGTTAATAATAGGAATATGTTCCACTGTTGTACTACATCATAGTCATTAGCTGCATTTAAAATTGAAATGAAAATAATTAACAATTATTAAAAGCAAACTATTTAAAATCAAAAGTCGATTTAAGCTACTTGCAAAATAAACGGCTAATATAGTATCAAAAAAGGTTTAAAAGTGTTTAAAATGTTATGTTTCGTCGAGAATGGGATTGGGATTGATTTGTGAAAAATAAATATGTTTTTTTCAGTATTGTTTCGCAATATCGTATCGCCGAGAAAATATCCGACAATATGAACTGCGTGCTCTCAATGATGCGGAATGTAAGAATTGGATCGAAGCAATTCGTGATGCAAGGTAACGTATGACATATATATGATACATATATAACATATATAATATTATTAAACTATGCACAATTAAATTTGAACATAATAATAATCTAACTAACAAACTTCCTTCTCTTTCCTTCTTTGCTGCAACGAATAAATATTTAGCTTCAACAAGTTGCTGCTGCAGAAAGAGGAGCTTGAACAAAAGCATTTGCATTTACTTCAGATTGTTGAGTCGGAAAAAACAGCGAAATGGCAATATACGCAACAATGCGAGGAGCTCGCCTCAGAGATAAAAAAATTGCGTGCGGAATTGTTCGCGTTGAAGAAGGAATGGAAGCCGGTGCAAAACTATCAATCAACGAGCAGCCTGATCTACAACTCCGGTGCATCGGCTTCCAGCTCATCGGTTCCGCGCGTCGAGCAGGAAAGTGCTGAGCTTCGAAAAATTAAAAAAGTTCAGAGCTTCTTTCGCGGTTGGTTGTGCAGACGACGCTGGAAGCAGATCGTTGAGCAATACATTAAAAGTCCGCACGCTGAAAGTATGCGCAAAAGGAATAGCTTAGTATTTCGCATGGTTGAAGCCGAGGAAGAATACATGGAACAAATGGAAGTGCTCGTTTCATGTTTTTTTCGACCATTCAAAATGGCTGCGTCATCCAAAAAGCCGCCCTGCTCACATGAGGACGTCAATTCGATATTTTTAAACAGTGAGACGGTTCTATTTCTGCACCAAATTTTTTTAAAAGGTTTAACATCACGACTTGAAAGCTGGCCTACACTCGTCTTAGGTATATACAACGAGTATATAAGTTAAAATCCGAGCAGCAGCAGCTTATCCGATCGTTTGTCATTTTTAGGAGATTTATTTTCAATGCTGTTGCCCATGTTGAGCATCTATCAGGAGTATGTGAGAAATCATCATTATTCTTTGCAAGTATTGACGGAATGTAAACAATCGGCGCAATTTTCACAACTTTTAAAGCGCTTGGAGAATAAACCTTCATGTCATGGCCGCTCCCTGGAACAGTTTTTAACATACCCTATGCATCAGGTAAACTAAATCATAATTACTCATCTACATTCATTTTTGCATAATGTATTTTCCTTTTATATTACACAATAGGTGCCGCGCTACATTATCACGTTACATGAACTTTTGGCGCATACGCCTCACGATCATGTTGAAAGAAAAAGTTTGCAGAATGCTCGACAACAATTGGAAGATTTATCTCGTCAAATGCACGATGAAGTACGTCAATTGAAATTTTATTTTCACTTAAATATTTTATATATTTATATCTATTATATATCTATTTATGTATATCCGATTTTATCAACACATTAACGATATGATATCCTTACTGTGCACAATAGGTTTCGGAGACGGAAAATTTGCGTAAAAATTTATCTGTTGAACGGATGATTGTCGAAGGATGCGATATTCTTCTAGACGTAAATCAAGTTTTTGTTCGACAAGGTTTGTATAAAATACATCCTATGTCTTATACATTCTACACACTATCTTCTTTCTCTTTCTATTTATATCTTATTCACTCTTTTCTCTCTCTTTCTCTGCCCACGTAATTATACAATATTAAAATAAGCAAGAATACTTTATCTCATTTAAACCTATGTATTATAAGTAATCCATTTCTGAGTTATTGAAAATGTAAGATTTTATTTCGTTTCGCTTTATATGCTCTCGTAAAACTTATTTATCTATTAGATTAATGAAGCGGGATATGTTGAAAGTTTTTAAATGAGTTTTTATTTTAATTAGAAACATCAAACTTTTGCGCGAAAAACTTAATAAATTAATTTCAATCAGTGTTGTAAAAACACCCGCTTTCAATTATTTACGTATATAAAACATTAAGAAATTCAGCAACTAATTCAATTTACCAAGTTTTTCTATAAAACAACTAATGAAAATGTACATGGTGTATTTATAAACTTTTCAGAATGATTAACCTTTCTGTAAACATATTCTTTAAAGATATAAAACTTAGCGGCTTAGCTCTTTAATTCACATCATTAAAATCGTTATTTTGCTGAAACAAAAATATAAGATTTAAAAACGCAAGCGACGCTCTTCGCTTGAATAATAAATTATTATTTGTTAATCAATTAATTTTCAAAATACAAAGTTACTTTATTATTTTAATAAAGGAAGATGAAATGATGCAAAAAAAATATTCCTGTGGAAAAATAACGAATATGAAAAATCTTCTTCTTCTTTCTTATTCTTCTTCTTACTCTTATTCCATTATTTCATTTTAATCTGCATTTATCATAATTGAATTGTTATTATTTATTCAGCGGCTTGTTATATTTCTTAAAGTATATCAAGTTTTTAAGTTTTAAAATAGAAGGTTAAATAATTTTAATTAAATCGATTCGTTGAAATAACTCAATGTTCGCAAAACTTTTTTAATTTAAAATGTACAAAAGTACAATAAGCTAGTTATTTAAAACGTTGTTTAATTTTAGAGAGAAACTGTAAACCTTTGTACGTTTTCCCATTTAACAAATGCGAAAAGTGAAAAATTGAGTTATTTAATTTTTTTTTTCGGCGCAATGTATTCCAAACCGTAACATCCATCCAATGTAAATAAACTGACGTGTTTGTTACATTTACATATGGGTTTGCGATTTTTTATAGGGACCTTGATTCAATTGCCGACGGATAAACTAAGAACGCCACGCAGCAAACTCAATTTCAAAAGTGAGAAAGAATCTTTGCGACAGTGTTTTTTATTTTCCAACCATCTTATCATTGCGACACGGTAACTTTATAAAAATAACTTATCGGGGAATATATAAAAATAACCACTTTTTGTTGATTTTGTTTTTAGAACGTCAAATGGAAAGCTTCACCTTGTGCCTGAGATTGGAAAGATCCCGCTCGCTGACGCGCTGCTTATCGAAGATCCGAGTGACAATACAGAAGATGACGGTAGTAAATATTATCCAAGGCCTGAGTTACTCACATTTTTAATTAATTGGATTTGTGTTACGTTTCTTTTCGTAGAGTCATCGGTCTGCTCGGTATCAAGCCACTCATCAGGTATCAGTGAAGTTTCAGCCGCAAGTTGTAATCTTCACAACCGAGACTTTAAGTTAATTGTTGAAATGAAAAGCATGCAAGGCCAGGTAAGCACTTTTCATATTACAACTATTACAACTATACATAACAACTATCTACTACTATATTTACTCAATTACTTGATATATAGAGGATTAACTTGCATCAAGTTTGCCACATAATTAATATTAATATACGTACTTTTCATATACGTGTACCTAATTGAATTTCTATTCTATACTATAATACTATACAGAACTTTATACTATTATACTAAAAATATTCTAATTAAATTTGCATAAAACAAATAACAATTCCATGATTCATCATTTATAATATAATACTATACTTATGCAAATGTTTTCTTTAATTTTTTAGTCGAAGCAGACTGTTTATCAAGTATGTGATCATATTCAATTTACTAACTTTTTGTATTATTACTGTTTACTGGATTCAGATTTTCCAAACCTTTTCCTTGAATGTTACTTACTATATGCTATTATATATATACTATACATTGTATTGAAATGTGTAAAAATGTGTAATTGTAAATGTCTTGTCTAGACTAAAAAACATGGAATAGTTTACTTGTTTGTTCTAATTTATATATTGCATTTGAATTACAGTATTGTTTGCATTTGTTGTCGCCAACAATTCAAGAGAAGGCTGCATGGATTTCGGATATCAGCCAGTGTTTGGATAATGTGCAATTCAACGACATGCTGCGGCCAAGTATTTTGGACAACAGTTCGATCAGCCTGCCACAGTCGATAAAAAACGATCCGAAGCTGTTTAAGGATGAGCCCGATATCCGCTTCAGTCGCACAATGAATTCTTGCAAAGTACCGCAAATCCGCTACGCGACACCAGAGCGACTTCTTCAAAGATTAACTGGTAAAATTCGTTGGAACATGACCTTCTTTTATGTTCTTAACATCGTTATATCCATATGTTTTGATGGACAACTAAACTCTTTCATTGTCATTTACACCTATTTTTATACTCGTATAATATGCATGAAACCCTTAACCCTGATCAACTTTCTGCATAAATCATTCAAGGTACTACCAGACAGTGTCCTTGCAGTCGTACGATAAACAATTTAGTGCTTTACAGATCTGAGATTTCTCTCCATTGACTTTCTCAACACGTTCCTTCTCACTTACCGAGTATTCACCGATGGAGTTACCGTACTTGAAGCACTTAAGAAAGTCTTTTACAACGCGGATACCGAACCGCAAGGCTCCGTCATGTCATTGGAAGTCTTGTCGAATAAGGATGAGAATACGCTCCAGCTGTATGATGATAGAAGACGCAGCAGTTTCTCACCGAGAAGAACAAGCGGAGCGAGTTCAGTTTCCGGCTATGGTTCTGAAATGAGTGAAAGAGATCGATCTCATAGTTACGATTCTCAAGGGCACCGACATTGGAAATCCAATCTACAAAAATGTAAGTTAGCTGAAATGAATAAATCTTCCGTTTACGCTGCTACAAATCAACTATTCAATTTAGATGAAGAGGAAACGTATAATCAAGTAAACAATGCTAACAATCCATCCATTACTAAACAAAGTCCCATGACACTGTGCAAAACCGATGCAGCAACAGCAAGTAATATTAAAACAATTTCAATACGTGTTGAACAATCACAAGACAATACTTATTTATCCATTCCTAAAGTCACGGCATCGAGCAGCAGCGAGACACTTACAGGTACCTATAATTTGCAAATCATTTAGTATATTACACCTATGTATAATATACTAGAAGTATATGATATGGAAATATCGAGTACGCTTTATGAACTAACACTCCCAATTTGAATATTTTAGATATCACTGTAATAAGTGCCCCTTGTTCGCCAAGTAATTTAAGTTCTACAACTCTCATAGGCTCTTCACCCTCCGATAATAATGATATTAATACTGCTGTTATGGAACATGAGCAACAAGAGCAAGAAACCGCAACAAAAACTGAGTCAGTTGTAGCGAAACCTGAGCCTCCTCCACCGACTCCGAAACCACTTTCTCGACCCGAACCACAACCATCACACTCTGCCGATAAAAAAGCTGTAGAACGTCGCATGTCGCAAGATACGGAAGGTAAGAAAAAAATGATGTTCATATATTTTTTCTCCTCTCCTCGCACACAGCATCAAATTGAAATTTGATTTAATTTAAGAGCAAAGCGACGAAATCAACTTATTTTACAATCCAGTGCATCGCGCATCATGCGGTTCGTCAAGGTCTGCTTCAATCTCTACAACCGCGACTAATGCAGTTTTACAAAATTATTACGGCTCGAGAAAATCGATTCAAGATGGAGATGTAACAAGTGCGAGATCTAGCTTTCAGCATGACTCTCCACAAAAGCCAAGCAAAGCGGGCGTTGTAATCACTTCATTCCGACAATCAAAGCGAAGGTAATTTATTCCTTACACGTCCTTCATTAATAATGCGCTAATTAATTATACTTAAATAGAAGCAGCACATCTAGCGCTGCTGCAGCGTTTGCTATTGCTACATCTGGTTCCAGTAATCCAAGAGATCTTTCACCAATCTCACATGCTGATAATAAATCTAATATTCTCGAACATCAAGATGAATTTGGTTTAGATCGAAATCGCTATAAAGAAAACGTTATGTCAACCGCATGCACCATGAGAGTATTGAACGTTTTACGGTAAAGAAATAAACCTATTTTCTCTTCTTCTCTCTTTTTCTCTCCATTTCTCTCCTTTCCTTTATCTTTCTCTCCTTGTCTTTCATTCTTTTTTGTTAAATTTAAAACGATCTCAACTCTATTCTTTTCTATTCATTAAAGGCATTGGATATCAAAGCACTCGCAAGATTTTGAAAACGATCAAAGACTTAAAAATCTAACGATTGAATTCTTAGATGACATCATTTACAGTCCAAATCTTCTACCAGCTGAACATAAAGCCGCAGCACAATTATTACGTCTGCTAACTAAAGAGGAACCAGAAAATTCACGAATTGATATAAACCAATTACTTGCTACACCAATTGTAAGTTTATCTACTTATTTTAATTCCCCAGTATTCTTTCTCTGCCGAACGTTCATTATCCTTAAAATAAATCTCTAATCTACTGCCAATAAAAGACTTTTAAGCGTTTTTAACAGTCGCCAGCATGTTAGCAAAAACTTGATAAAATCCAATTTGATTTAAAAAAAAGTTTTAGAAATCATTAAATTAAAAATGTTAACAAAATATTTCCAGCTTTAATTGTTAATTGTATTTTTAATAATTCTTCCTTACCTGTCAAAACTTTGAAATCGATTTTAAAACTTAAACTTTGCAATAATTATCACAAATCAATGTCAAGATTATTTTATATACAGAAAAGTCTCGATTAACCTCATTAATGAGTAGCACTACTATGGCGAATAAGCCAATTCGCACATAACCTTAAAAACTCAAAACCTATAGGAAATAAACAACAAATCAAAACTTTTATGAACACATCACCGTGCTAAATTCAAAATTCTTTCGGTCCATATTTCAGGTATCTCCAGGTGATAAATGTTGTAACATCACTTCCGTTTTTACACGTATACCTAAATTGTTACTGGCTATTTCATTTCAATAATGGAATATGGATGATCAAAATCAAAATTAAAAAGTTTTTAACCATAGCTATCCATTTTTCCTGATTCAACAAGAAATACGTAGAAGCCTGGAGGTAATTATTGTTAGCCCCCATGTGCAATAAAAATATTACGGATAATCGAAAATGTATTATAATACGAGACTTTTAACATCGCAGACAATCGGGAGTTTACTGTATAAAAACATGATGATAAAATAAAATGTTCTTTTATAAATGCAAATTTCTTGCTACGCCAGTTGTAAGTTTATCTACTTATTGTAATTCCCAGTATTCTTTCTCCGCCTGACGTTCATTATTCTTAAAATAAATCTTTAATTAATACTGCCAATAAGAGATTTTTAACCGCTTTGAATACTTGACGGTATTTTAGCAAAAACTGTTGGCATATTGATTAAATTAAATTTGTTTCAAAGAATCTTCAAGCAGAGACGTAATTAAAAATGAATTTATTGTAACATATCATTTGAAGCGTGCTTGGCATTTTAATTGTTAATCGCATTTTTATTTGATCGCAACATCAGGGATCCTCGACAGACTTTTCCATCAACTCGGGGGATCCACCATATTTTTACGGTTTTCGTTTAAACTCATTAAAATTATACAGAGAAATGATAATTGCAATTATTATTATTGCCTTTGGAATATTATCAAAAATTACTTTATTGATTCCTTTAATTATAATTCTGAAATTCTCCTTTTAAAATTTCTTGAAAAAAATGTGCGGAATAAATAGAAACTTGATTTTTATATGTTGAAAAAAAACTTTCTTACAAGTTTGGATTGAGAAATACAGCATCAGTTGTTGCAATGTTTTGAGTGGCAAACATGTTTAACATTTTATCCATCATGACGCTAATTATCCAACGAGAAATAACGTAATAAAGTAAAAATTTAAAGTTAAATTTAAACACAGCCATCAAGCTTGACGATGGGTCAAATAAAAAGGTTAAACACATTTTCCAACCGAAACGTTGCTCATACCTACAACCGATGTCTCATTTTACCAATCCAAAGTGATATAATAACATTTTACTACTGGAAAATAAATTACTTAATCATTAAAAACTTATTTATAAATAAACTATTGTATTGTAATTAAAGCTCCAAATATCTCAAATTAATAGAGGCAATAATAGATATTTAGCCGTTTTTAACAGTATTTTAGTAATAATAGTTAGCGTAATGATCAAATAAAATTTGTTTTGAAAGAATTTCAAGAAGCCAGTTAATTAAAAATGAATTTATAGCAACATATCATTGAAAACGTGTTTGCAATTTGAATTGTTAATCGCAATTTTATTTCGATTTCAATTTCATGACTCGTTGTTCAAGCATTATTCGTATATATTGCGCGCAAATAATAAAAATTGATATAAATTCTAGACTCCCAGCAAGGATAGTATCGAAACACTTTCAGCGCTTGAAATTGCCGAACAACTTACATACATCGACCATCAAATATTTATATCAATTTCCAGCGAGTAAGAATGTTGCGCGTGCATTAACTACGAACCATCTATTATTAAATGATGAATTATGATTGCAGGGAATTCCTAGGCCAGGCTTGGATGAAAACTGATAAGACCAGCAAAGCGCCGCATATTTTATTGATGACAAAGCGGTTCAACGATGTATCGCGCTTAGTCGCTTCGGAAATTATCCGTCGGCCTACCCTAACGGGCCGCGTGGCGGCGATTGAGAAATGGGCGGCCGTCGCTGATATATCGCGCTGTCTGCATAATTTCAACGGCGTTTTGCAAATCTGTTCGGCGTTTACAAATAGCGCCGTCTTTCGCTTGAAGAAAACTTGGGAGAAAGTTTCGAAAACGGTAAGTGCTCATAGCGCAATTATATTATTCGAAACTATTCTACATTTATTCACAATCTTACTCAAATATCTACAATCTTTTTTAAAAGGTGAAAAGGTGGAAAGGTGATCTTTTTTTAACCTATTATTAAATTTAATTATAAAAAAAAGAGACACTGCAACGTGTCTGTTGATGTTCTATCATACACCAAAAATAAAGCACACCCACTCAAAGGTTGCTTATTTTTGTAAACATCGAATTAAATGTATTTTTTACATTTGTTTCGTAGGTGTATGATTGTGAATAAAATAGTATATATTATGCCTCAGAATCGACAACAAAAACAAATTGGAAATAATACTGTATTTTCGCACCCGGTACGTAATATGTGATTAATCATAATCAAACGTTAGTCTAAATTTTAAAAAATCAATAAAGGCTACAACAATAAATAAAGATATCACAGTCTTCAATTTTAATTTTAAAATTTGTTTTGGAATGATTGCTATACTAATTGTGCCCCATTAGATTTAATTTAATTTAATTAGGTCAACTTTGTACTACTAATATTAATTATGAGACCATATAGAATTTAGTTAATCCAAAATATTATTATGCCAGAAAAGCCTAAAATTGGGGCGCATTTTAAATGTCAGTAAGGTAAAATTATTACTATTATAAATAAAATAGTATAGGTAACTAGTACCAATGTTTTGTCAAATTCCAACACAAAAAGCACGCAATATGTACATTCGGAAAACAAGAAAGTTCTAAGCAAAAATTTTGTTTTTACTGTGTTATCACCAGTAAATATACACTCTAATATTTTTTTTAATATTTTTTTTATTCTGGCAAACAAATAGTATGAGTATACGATTAATTTTGAATATATTAAGAAACAAACAAAAATAGGTTGGAATCATAAAATTATAGAAGTAAAAAGTTTAATTTTGCAATAATTTAGTAATCAATGAATTTTGACAATATTTTATAAATTTAATATAAGTTTTTGAATCCAACAGTGAATAAAACAATATACATACGTCATGCGAATGCTGTCATTTTGCATATAACCTAAAAATAACGCGATTTCGGACGGTATATATTATATAAGACAATACTGTATTATTTGTTTAATTTGATAAAATGATTGCTTTTCAGACAAAACAAACAATTGAAAAACTACAAATTATTGTATCCTCTGATGGACGTTTCCGCTCTTTAAGAGATGCTTTACATCGTTGTGACCCCCCCTGCATTCCCTACCTAGGCCTCTACCTAACTGATTTATCATTTATCGAAGAAGGAACACCAACTTTTACTCCGGATGGACTTTTGAACTTTTCAAAAATGCGAATGGTATGTTTTCCACCTTAATAATTCATTTTCATGTTCGTCTAGCTAGAAAATTCAGAAAACGCAATATCAATTTTTACATTTACATAACCGCAAAATTGTCGCATAGAATATTTCTCAAATTAATTCCAATCCTTAGCTTTTGCTTGATATTAACATTTTACATAATAATTCTTTTCAGTATTTAAACATTCCTCCCATATAATTTATGTTGTCAATAAAATTGATTGATACATTCTAAATAATCATTACATGCAATAATATCAATAAATAATTACAAGGCAATTGATATATTATTCTTTCATCATTTGTTTGTAAATTCATTACGTTGTCGTAAACTAATAATATGTTAATATAATCAAACATTAAAAACAGCAGAACAAATAGATACAACTACTATTAAAATGCAAATAATTTTCGCCCACACATCTTCAATAAATATTCTGAATTTAATTTAATATCAGTTAACATGAAATGTCATCTTGAATATTTGAATACTAATAATCAACTGGTATCACATACAAAAAACCAGCAAGCTCTATTAAATGTCGTCAAAGATTTGTTTACTGCAACATATAATTACTTATCAAAAACTCTTTTATTTGTCGTAATTGAAAATGTGCGCCTTGCGCAGGTGCGTCACTAAAAATGAAAAAATGATTAAAACAAAACTAAATGATATTTAAATGTAATTGAACAATGTGCTTCGCTATTATTCCACGAATATTTAAAAATATACAAGTTTGTGCGAAAAAAGTAGCATTTGATGATCGATCTCATTTCAGTCTAGGAAAGTAAAATTAAATAGAGTGACGGAAGTAAGTACATTTAGTTATATTGGAAAATATTAATAAGCAAATTATTTGTTAAACGAAGGATTTAGGATAAAATATAGGGATTTTGGGTGTTGTTATTTTTGTTTATTCATATTTTTCACTTGTTTTAGGCTACTTGTGCTTCTCTTATTATATCATTTTGAATTAATTTATTAAATATACATTCAGCATTTGTTTTGTAATACAACGAATATTAATTAAGAAGTTTTATTTTTTTGTTATTTTCCCTTTATATTACAAAATGTTCAATGAAAGCGTGTAGAAAACTGAAGCGAAGTTCATTGTAAATTGTAAATACGGTAAAACCTCGATATACAGCTGCATTAAAATACACTCATTTCGTAAACGATTTGTTTGGAAGAGACAAAATTTGCTCCATATATTATTTTTTTTTAATATATGACCAAAATTGTGTCTCAGAAAAAGGATAATTTGTAATATACTTCAAATTTTCGTATGTTTAAAATTGTTGTTTTATTTTGTTGATTTTATATAAACTTTGCTCAAAATCTCGTCGGAAATTCAACAAAAACAATGAAAATTTACATCTTTCAGACTGAACGTTAATTGTTGTTATATTTTAGTATTTTTTATTTACTTTTACATCAAATTTATTAGAATATAACAATTTAGAATACAAATTCAAATAAATACAGTTGGTTGGTTCACTAAATTATTTATTTTATTTTCATAAAATAATATTAGAGGTCGTAGACCAAAATGTGCATCGCCTCTAATATTAATTTACAAAAATAAAATAAATAATTTAGTGATCACACCAATGCTTCACCAAGAGTTAAAAACAGCAAAAAAGTTCGTAAAATTTATTAAGTTTATTAGAAACTACAAAAATTATTTTTTTTAAATTGCTCAATCAACGTTCAAATTATTATTACGTCAAAACTAATTAATGATGTTTACATGACCTCCTATGGGAAATATTGGTTTGATACAAATCCTATTCCGCATACGTCCAAACATCTAAACCAGATTAAGATCGTATAGCGAGGTTAAGCAGTTTGATTGTAAGTGCAGGCGGCCGTTAAACTGTTAATCGTAAAGTGAGGAGTACCTCTATTACATTATTAACTTTACTTTTCATTGTTTAATCACTGCGAGACGGGTTTGGGACAGCATTTCTTGGATTATCATATTTTATTCATGCGAATAATATTTGTCATGTTTAAATAAATAATTAACTTCTTCCACAATGATACGTTTTATCATGGAAATGTGACAAAACAAACCCAATCCAGTGACATAAATAAAAAAACAAGCATTTTCGGTGCAAGCGCCGCCGATGATAAAGGAGTTGAATCCCAAAAGAAAAATTATTGGTTTAAGAGTGTAAAACTGCTCTCCAGACAACAATATCATGAATTATTAAATACATAATTTAATCTAATATTTAATCAAATATACGATCAGGTCGTACAACTATCAACAATTCAAACGCAAAGAATTTTCATTACTTTGTACTATACAAGGAAATATCTCATTGAACGTTTTCTTTTTCAATCACCACCTTTCCATACAAATAATATTCCTGGAGCATTCTTTTTCTTTTTAATTTTATAGCAGTGTAAGCACATAAACCTACACAATAATACCTTTCTTTATTCGAATAAAGTAATATTTATAATATCGGTATCCAGCTACTATAAATAACGCTGGATAGATCCAGACAAATCCATAAATTTTTATGCTATTAATGTATTCCCTTCGGTAAATAAACGCATAATGCCAAATTCGCCAAATTTTAAATTATTTGAGCTTAATTCGATTCTATCCAATTTAAATTTAAATTTAAATTGCTACCTTGAATCTAATGTGTAATTCATTCCTTTTGGATTTGCATATTGTATTTTAATAATCAAACTTTCATTTAATTAAATAAGATTTAATCATTCCTTACGCGCTCTTAATTAATCACATATGAATATTACATGTTGACAAACTATTGTCAGGGAAATATTTTCGAGATAGGAAGTTCGGCGTGTGATAGTTGCAGCTAATAGAAAATCTTACAAGACTAGCGCTGTAATAAGTTTTCGCAGATTAATTGTATTAAAGCCAGAGCATAGATTTTAGTATATAATGCTTGCACTATACACTTGTTAAACTCTTTTAAACCCATTTCTTCTTCAGGCGTACGCTCTCTTCTTATATCTTACTCAATTTCATATCATAACAGTTCATTTTCTATTTTTTAAGTTACTAAATGTGACAAGAATGAATGAACTGCTATCGACCGTTCCATGACCAGCAATAAACCTATTATCCAGTTTATTGTTAAAATTAAAATTAAATTTAGTCCCGATGATGACTTCTGGTCGAAAGTCATTGACATTTTTGTAATTTTTATTTTAATTTTAATAAAAATTTGTTGTGAATCAAGAATTTAAGTTCAACTTTTAACTTTCAATTGTTATCAAAATCGTTTACCAAATGACGGCAACACCAAAGTGTTATAGTTTTTTAACTTATTGCTAATGAAAATGGCTACAAATATGGTCATTCTTATATATTTTACAGACTATATTTATGCAACATACAATAATTACAGCAGACTCTACCATATCCGGATTATCCCAAGCTAGCGTAATATCCAGACTTGCACTGCGACCTTCATAATTTGATTACACGACTCTTCAACGTGCCTTCTTTGTTTCTCTTTCCCTTTCCCGTTTATTATTATACTTTTTATTACTATTTTTCGTTTTCGTTTAAGGAATAGCGATTATATAAAAAGTGATCGATTTTGGCACGGAATAGGGGTCGAAAAGCAGCTGAATGCTGTAAAGCAGCGTTTCTCAACTTTTGTGTTAGGAAGAATACACCACACAAAATACAATCAAAAGTAGTTTTTTTGTAGTTATTTTATTATTCTTAAATAATTTTACAGCCTGAAAATATACTTATGCGACGACCTTTGCACTTTTGCCCTTGTTTATGGGTAATTGTTTTTTTTTATATAAATTTTGTAGTGTTTATTATCACGCTTGCTTAGTGTAAGCAACGTAGACATATGAGTCGTTTATGTTTAGATTTGGGACCAATAAATAATTCAAAATTTTGTGATTTTAACTGTGTTATTTACTTTAACGATTTAATATATTTTATTTACTTTTAATCTCGCGCAATAACAAAATATTTGCTTTTAACTATAATATCCTAGTTGCATTTTTAACATAAAAGTTGTGTAAAAACCACTAGTTTTCATTCTGTTTGGACTTTGTTGTTTGATGTCTAATGTGGGGGGTACTTACTTTTGCACAATTCTTTCGACTTTTGCAAAATCTTTTGATCTTTTGATATTCCTGTACTATATGAAATATTACGCGTGGCGAGCAAGCGTGTTTCACCAGGCGATGCTAACAAAGGGTAAAGACAATAAGCAGTCACAAATGCTTTATAGAAAAAAAAATTCTATGATAACACTATTGAAAGGTGTAAATGCACGCATCACAGAGGAATAGACCTATTTACGCATGCTTTGCTGATTAGCCTTCACAGTCGAGGTTGTTATATGTATAGTCAAACTGAGTCAAACTTTACTTTTATATGCGAATAATCGCCAGCTTTTAGCTGTAGCTTGCTTCTTATGTGTAAATAATTGCTTTCATAGACTGACTACCTGAATAAACTACGCGTGTAAACTGACACAGAAAATCAAACAAAGTGTCCTTTCAAATAACAACACCAAACAGTCTTTCTGCTGCTTACCAACTACCTCCTACATACGGAACGTTATCAATTGTTTGCGAAATTGTCATTCACTATGCATTGCAGTTTGCAACAAAACAAATTAATGACTCTTCTAAATTGATCTCAAACATTTATTCATGGAGGATTTTCAAGAATAAAACATTGAAAATAATTCAATGTAAACTTTCAGCAAAATAAAATCTTATTGAAAGTTAGAAAAAAGTCCAAATAGGTTCACAAATATTATATCGCATATACCTGCTATATAAAATAAGCTTACATACATACATACTAGCATTTACAAGAATATTATATAATTATTCATAAAACTTTATAGAAAAACAAGATAAGCTAATACAATTAGAATTGTTAAACGCAAAGGTTTAAACAATTTCAGATTTTACTATATAAATATGCATAACAAATGGTAAATTAAAGTAAGCAAACAAACAGGAAGCGTTGCTTAAATATACAGTTATCGGCAAGCATATTATTTATGAGTCAGAAAATTTAAGTAAAATGTACGGAATTATATTATTATATTAAATTTTACCTAAAAAATTATTGAAAAATATATACTTAAACTAATCAAAATTGTTAAATGTGTAGTTAATTAAACTCGAGATTCATACACGATGAATTTCCCATAAAGTCCAATTAATTTGAACTAAGCTTACAATCAATGATTAACAGAAATTGGGTCTTGTTAAATGACATTTTGCGAAATATTGATGAATTTCGGATTCCAAATTCTGATTTTAGATATTATCCACGTGTGGAGTTTTATGATTTAGAATAATATAAATCATCGAGATTTGAAATCATTCTTATAAAAATCTTCCTTTTTTTCGAATCAGTTCATCAAGTATTGGCATGTTAAGTTATAGGCGCATAATTGGGCTAAAAACGATGACGTTAGGGAGCTTTTGCTCTATTGTCCAGTTTCATATTTATAGATCTTTGATCCAGATAAAACCAACTAAACTAATGCAAAATTTTATAACTTTTGATTAAAACTTCAACACTATTTTTGTCAAAACTAGCTTTTGTGACTTGTCACTATTTAACAATAAGCAATCATATATTTTGACAAAGAATTCGTCATAATTTTAACCTGAAGGTTATTAAGTCCGAGTTTTATAAAAAAAACCATTTAAAATTCAAATGATCGTTTATTCAAGACTAAGTTTTATCAAGCGGTATCTATATATTATAAAAATTTCTAATAAATTTTTAATGTGCTTAATTGAAACGTTCTCTATGTTTACGCTATTTATAGGATAATACTGTAATACGAGTTAAAAAGTTTTGTATGATGTTTTATTGACGTCACAGAAAAACATCCAGATGCGATATCTTTCATAGTTTAAAAATTCATAACAGTGTAAAAATGCATGCCTCTAAGATTTACATATTAACTAGCCATTGATTTTCGTTTTATTTCAGATTGCTCATGTTATAAGAGAGATACGGCATTTTCAGCAAACATTCTACAAAATCGAGTTGATTCAAAAAGTTGCAAATTATTTACTTGATGCATCCCTGCTTTTGGACGATGACGAACTATACAAATTGTCATTGGAAATCGAGCCGCGCTCGTCGCGGTTAAGTAACTCTGGTTTGGGTGGCTCAAATTATTAAAAATTACTATGTTGAAATCAATTTACATATCAGATATTTAAAGAAAACAAAATTGGTAGAATTTTTGAACCTTTGACAATCGTTATGACATCTCGATTTTAAAACACAAAATCAATCAATTTTAGATAATTGCTTATAGATAAATGATAAAATCATGGAGTAAAAGTAATCCTATATTAGTAAACACTTATTATACACTTGACATAAAGAAGTGCTAATGTTTTAACTGCAAATTTTATTTTTCTGCACGGAAATGGTAATATTATATGGAACTATTGTTTGGAAATGGGCATAAAGTCATGTGCCAAGACAAAAATTAAAATGTTAAACATATTTTAAAAAGAGTAAGAGTAAAAATTAACTTATATATTTATTTTTCTAATAAAATTTGAAATGTTATATTGAGGAATAGTAAACACTGTATTAACTGATCGAAGAAATGTAGCTTAAAAAATGTAAACCTATTTAATGAAAACATGTAAAAGATTTCAAACGCTTTGCTTGCGATGTATTTCCAATGTTTATTTCCAAAATCAGTTGTTTCCAAAAAAAAACTATATGTAATTTATCACCAATAACGCATAATAAAATCCTCTGTTAACTGTCTATATATAAAAACATGTTTTATTTAATCCCAATCTTATCCCAATTTAAAATTATCATTATTGTGACTTACGGGTGAATAAGCATCTTAATTTTCCATCACCATTAATATTTTCCATGAATACTGCCACTCAACTTTCAAAACAATGAAATAAAAGTTATGTGTTAGTTTAAGATATACAACCCCTGTTACACATCGTCGTGTTACTAAGTTGGTAGTGCTGCTACCCCCGCTACCTTTCGGAATTTTAAATACGCTTTGAACAGCCTTGAAGTTGGCTGTAAATAACGCATCATTTTCACAGGTACGGTTTGCAGGTTTAATTCCCAATTTATTATAAAAGTACCTTATACACGTGTTTCTCATCATCAGTTATTAAAATGTCAGACATATTAGATATTAATGATGCCGTTGAATTGGACGTGGACGAAGAAGGTGACCGTAAGTAGCAAGTCTAACCTCAAAAGCAGCATTATTTATACTAATTATTCGTACAGAAAGCGTAGCTCGGTTGAAGGATAAAGTAACAAGGCGTAAAGGACGAGGATTTGTTGCTGGGCAAACAAGCCGATCCGAGAAAGTACGGGATTATGAATCTGTAGACGGTGGCGACGGAACAGATACAATAGGACCTCAAAAATGTATGATTAATACTAATTGAATCATATTTCAATGGAATAACATTGCTGTGATTTTAGCTGTAGAGGGTTGGATATTGTTTGTGACATCAGTGCATGAAGAAGCATCAGATGATGATCTAAACGAAAAATTTTCCGAATTCGGCGTAATTAAAAATATTAATCTGAATATTGATCGTAGAACTGGATTTTTGAAAGGATATGCTCTTGTTGAATATGGAAGTTATGAGGAAGCGGATGCAGCACGACGAGCTTTAGATGGTTCAGATATTTTAGGACAAACGATAGGTGTTGACTGGTGTTTTGTTAAAGGACCAAAGAAGTATATATTTACATATTTATATTACAAATATTATATTTACTAATTGCATTATTTTAATTACAGATCAAAACGTAGCAGGAAAATTAAACATTAAGTCTTCTTTTTTAATAAAATAGAAAAAGTATTTATTTTATTGCATCTCTCATGATTTATACTTGATTTCAATTTCTTTTTACTATAAAAAACGAATGCAGGTTGGCACGTACTCGATAGAAGCTTCTATTGTGGTTGCTTTTCAATTGTCAGGATTAATTTTACATTACTTTTGTTATATAGATAATGCTGGTATCATGTAAAACGCATCAACATTTCTAATAACGTTTACATTTATATTATTTTGTATTATTACAATCTTATAACTATAATTATTAATAAATTGATAAATTTATTATTTACTTTAAACTTTATAAATGCCCGATTAATACTTTTAAAAAAATATAAGAGTAATAATAAATATTTTATTCAAACTAAATTAATGAAGGCTTCTCAGTGCCTTAAAGTAAAAAGCGTACCAAATTTTTAACTTTCAGGAAGAGCTTAAATTATCCATGGTACTTGGGAGGGAGGTGCGTTGAATTGAGGTTGGCAATTTGTGTTTATTATAAACGGTTCTTAGATGATCAATGATAACCCATTGTCAATATACTTATTAAATTTTAGTTAAAAATTTTCAAAACTGCTTAATCTCACAAAATTAATTGTAAAAAATCTATTAATATTACACAATAATATTGCAGTTTGTAGATTGAATTACCAAAAAATATTAAGCAAAGAAAAATAATCACGAAAACAAATCTAATACAAAATTTGCAAACAGCCCCATATTATTTATTATCTATTATTTTCTGAATAGGGCATTGCTTTTAGAACAATTTCCAGTGGTGTATTTGCCAAAATATAAAGAGGCCACAAATTTAACATAGTAGATATTCTTGATCTATTTTAAAACATCTTTTAAGCAATGGTCCAATTTAATACCAATAAGATTTAGAATTTAATGGGAGTTTATTTCTTAAAGCAAGATAAAATAATCAAAAATGTTTAAGAATGAAACCTTTAGTTTCAGTATGGGAAATGCTGATTAAATTGTTGCAACATTCATCATATTGAAAAAGCAGCAATCTCCTCTATATGGTCATTTCTGTGAATTATTATATTAAAAAGTAACGTTTTCCAAAGTACGAAAGCAATTCTTATTTAATAATAAGCAAAAATAACGTGATTAACTTTTTCTCTAGATTTTTTCATATAAATATAGACATTTTGTGTAATAAATAAAGTTATATGGGGGTTTAACTGTAAAAATTATTAAATATGCTAAATATACTCTAGGATATATACCTAAATAAAGTTTGAAATTTTTAAATTAAACACTTTTTCTTTAATTCTCAAATAATAATTATATACAAACTAAATAATTAAATTTAATACGTGTAACTATTTTATTTAAAAAATATCTAACTAACTATAATTGGCCCTATGATTAGACTGCAATAAATAAGACAATGTCGTTGATTAACTTAATAATGACTCGATACCTGCAGCTATTTTTATAATAAACTCTATAATGGCTTAAGATGCGCTATTGTCCTATTTATTGTTGTTAGAAAATGGGATGATTTATAGTATTTATCAGTGGCGAAAGTACTACATAATGGATCTGTGTTTTAAATATAAACAGGAATTCAAAGAAACATATTGCATTTTGTAGATTAGTGTAAGGGGGCCCTAAATCTTTTTGCCAGAACCCTCGAATTTTTAAATTAAACCCTGAGTTTATGTTTTGTAGACATTTAAAATTTGATTTATTATTGCAATCCGGGAAGAAGACCGTTAGACACGAGACTGGTATTTATATTTATCTTCAAATTAAAAAATCATTCATTTTTAGGATCGATAAATTTAAAACATTTTCTACACTTTTAATATAAAAAAAATGTATACCTTTTTCATTTATACATATTTATTAACCAACTGAATAGCAAATATCTACACTATAAGCAAGTTTTATTAAATACTACCTGATTGTGAAAATTTATAACTTTTAAATAAACCATGTGATTGGAAGTATTGCCAACAAATAAAAAACTACGTATGTTTATCACCCATTTAAAAACATAACCTTATATGTTCTACGAGCTGTACGAGTTCAACCAGCAAATATGTATTACAATTCATTGACGTAGCATGATAATTTGTATACATTATCTGTGTCACTTTGATTATGTTACATGTTACACAAAAATGATTCAAATTTGATCAAGTGCATGTGAATTGAGTGAAGAATAACATATTATTCATCACCTAGGACAAGAATAGCCTTACTAATTTTAATCGTATCTTCATATGGATAACAAAATGAATCACAAAATAGGTATATAGTAATTAAGTGAATTAGTTGATAATTAGTTGCTGTTGAAATGGAATCGAGCACACATCATTTAGTGAATAACGAATATACTGAAATCTATAGTCGAATACCATGGAGACTACAGCTGGCTTATGGTGTGGGCCATGTACTAAACGATATTTGTGCTTCTATGTGGTTCACCTACCTTCTGGTCTTTTTCCATTTAGTGCTTGAATTTAGCAATCAACAGGCTGGTATTATTTTGCTAGTAGGACAAGTAAGTTTCGAAAATATTCACCATTAATTTATAATTTATTTAACAAAACTTTGATTTAGGTTGCAGATGCTTTGGCCACACCATTTGTCGGTTTCCATTCCGACAGTTCCGATAATTTTCGGATTTGTAAATATGGGAGAAGAAAAATCTGGCATTTAATAGGTAAATAAAGACACAGCATAGCATAATTTGAGAATCTATCTAATAATTTACTTTGAAATTAGGTACAATATGCGTGTTAGGAACATTCCCGTTTATCTTCTCCCCGTGCATCGAAGCCGCAAGTCACAAATGGGCACAAATGTTTTACTATTCCGTATTTGTTGTGATATTCCAATTTGGATGGGCAGCCGTGCAAATATCCCATCTATCATTGATTCCAGAGCTTACACCGAACGAACATGATCGCACCAAACTGACTGCTATTCGGTAATTATCCTTATTCGATTACTTGTAAATTTTGTTGCAACTTTCAATACGCGACAGTTCATTGCACAATCAAAATTTTGTCTACTCATTTGTATATTTTTATCAAAGCTAATTGAGGTCACAAATACGATTTGGGTAGCATCAATACTATATAACTTTTTATTGCGTTAGCCTTGGAAAAGTGCTAAACATATTTGCATTTTAGGATATAGTTGTACATAAAATGCTCTTTTACAATAATCACATTGTAAATTCGCACGCTAAATTAACAATAAATTGGCAGAGCGAAAATAAATATTTTCATCATGCATTTACTCGTGGGATTATTCATTATAAAATATGTTTTTGTTTTCATAATCACCTATATTCTCGCTTATTTTACCGTGAACAAAAACACGATTCATTTTTTTATTTTGATTCATAAATGTTATCACCATAAAGTTTATGCCTTCAATTTAGAAGTTATAACAAATTATAATATTAATTAAATCGGTAAGCATGTCACCAAATTCACCAAAATATGATGTTGCGTTTTAGTATTATTTTATACACAAATAAAAAAGGCAGCGCTCGTATGTATATTTAAGGGTATTTCTGCCGGTTTCGAGCGCTACTACATTTATATGAATTCCTTAAGGGAAAATGTGCTTATCGTAAATTACTAACTAATTACTACTAAAAATAAAATAAAGGTAAATAACACAAAAATTTCGCTATGCCGGCCTTTTTATAAAAACGGCAAAATATATAGTGCAGAAATGTGAAAAAACGATCGCGCATTTTCTATATGCCAATTTCGGGGTCAAAACGGCTAAAAAGAAAGATGCGTAGCGAGCTTTGTGTGTTATTTAGCTTTATTTTCTTTTTGGAATGAAATCGATATCTTAAATAATAAGGTCACAATTAGTAATATGCGATAGGCACATTTTCCCATAAGGAATGCATGTAAAGGCAGTTGCTCGCGAAAACGGCAGGAATACCCTTAATTTTCATTCCTAACTAGTCAAAAATTCGCGTAAATATTGTACTCAGTATAAAATCCGGTATTATTTTTTTATTCAAAGTAAAGTATGTTTGAAAATTGGCAAATGAAATTATAAAGATCGAATCAAAAATTTTATGAAACGGCAAGAATACTCTATCTATGTATACATTTTGAATAATTAGAATTTACTTTTTTGGCGCCAATAAAGTATATTATATATTTTAGAGAAAAGGTGACTAGGAGTATCAACAATTAAAATCTTAATGTTACGTGAATATAAGACTCGTTTATTCCTCCTTATTCCAGCATAAATTTTTAGATGACACATTAAATGCATAGAAAACAGATAGACTATGTTTATACAAATTTATCTCAAATTGCGTAGATTTTATTATTTATCTGCCTGGATTTTTCTACGTCATTCCCGTAACACAGATTTTTACCTGTCGCCGCGTACAAAAACGAATTATTCAAATACTAAGCAATAATTAATATGAAAGAAGCAAGGTTAAGGTGGAAGTACAATATAAGCAAAGAATATCGTAAATTTTCATAATCCTCTTATATTCAAGTTTTCATTTTTCTTTATAATGAAACTCGACAGCTTGGGGGTGGCTACATATTCAGATCGTCTAGTTCTTCTTTAGAATATAATATATTCATCTTATCAAGATTTACTATTTATTGTCTAAAAAACGAAAATACATAAAAATGGCACATATACAAATAAAGTGTTAATTTTTTTTTTTAAATCTTAACCAGAAGGGTGCAAACTATACTTAGTATAGGGTATTAAAATTGCTAAGCGAGCAGAATTTAAAATTTACGCGTAGTACTAATAATAGTTTATGGGGAAATAATATATTTGCGGGAAAAGGCGAAACACGAAATTATTGTCGCAAAATCGTACTATAATAATAAATACGAAAATAAAATTCAATAATCTCATTTTAATTTATTAAATATTAACAATAAAATAGTTCTCTTTTGTCCTGAAAAATTTGAATTTTATATACATTTGACCTTATGCACACCTATTCAAATTAAAATATATATCAAATCTGTTTTTTATTTGTGTTGTTTATCAACTTTACAAAGTTGGAACAATAAGCGATTTTTCACAAAAAATAACAATATATGCATTATCTAATCATCCCATGTCGCATAATTCTTAGTCAACCAAAAATTGATTGTATTTTCAGCTATTGTTTCACAGTAATTTCCAATTTACTCATATATGTGATAACATGGCTCGTCTTACACTTGGACAGCGGAACGAATGAATCACAGATTGGGCCGAAAGATGCTCCCAAGTTTCAAACAGTTGTTATAACTGGATTAGGTATCGGCGTGTTCACATCATTTTTATTTCATATGTTTGTTAAGGAGACGACGGACCTAACTGGAAATGATGCAAGGGGTGGACAGTTACGCACAAATATTGTTGATTTATTAACAAGCGTTGAAGTCTATCAGGTACGGTGTTTCTTTTTAAACTTTATTATAATTATACTGCAATAGTTTAGATCAGTGTTTCTGAAACTTTAATGAAACATTGCCCTCTTTAACATTCACTTCACTTCATTACTCTATGTCTTTAATAAAATCATTTTGTATTATCTGCCCCTTGTTGAAAGTTGCGTTTATTAGTTTCAACAATAAGACAATAATAAGAAAATTTTAGAAATTAATGCATACCTTTAGGCTGATGCAAATTTAACCAATTTGTTTTGTACTCTTGATTCAAAATTTATCAAGAGCAATTTTAAATCACCATTTTCTAGTATTTTGAAGCGATTTCTTTGCTCGTTTTCCTCGATGAGATGTTAAAAATTAATTAATTAATTAATTCAAAACCGTGTTATATCAGTGACTAATCTGGCCCAAAAACATTTTATATTATTTTAATGCCTTTATTAGAAGCAATAAAAAATATGTTCTAATAATGTTCTATCACGAAACAAAAAAATGCTGCCCAAGATATTGTTTTTTTTTTCTTCCAAAATATAATATGTTACTAATCCCCCCTCGGCTGTGGGAAAACGCCCACAGAGGAACGATATCACACACTTTCAGAATCACTGGTTTAGATAATAATTTAATCTAACTATTGATAATCCGTCAATAAATATCCTATGCTTCAATGTTCAACTAGTCCTTATGATTCAAAACTATTGGCCTCAATTAGATTAAATGCAGACAATCAATGAACTTAAAAATCAAAGTCAAAGTTCTGGTTTTTCCTGATTAAAAAAATTGCTGATCTGTCTCAACGCATTTTAAGATTTACTTTTAATATATTACCATTTCTGTCTGCTGCATTGATAAATAACGAGATAAATCAGCACAATACATATATTCTAAGGCCAGTTGCATAAATATAAAAAATATCACAGAGCAACTCTTAAACTTGCCGCGGTATATGCATTCCCCAACGTTGCCACTAGATGTCTATATCTCATTCGCTGTTCATGATATTTAAAAAAAAAATTATCATCATTTTATCTTTTATTAGTGCAACTGAGGAGATGTAATTTATACATCGCACTAAACCACGGATGGGAAACTTTTTCTCTTTTGCTAATCAAATCAAACGAATTTGAATAAATTTGAATGTTTGCATGGCCTAGATAAGAAGTTTTTAAAGCATCACAAATGGTCCACGGGATGGAAATTACCCACCCGTGATCTAAATTAGACCAGGGAAAACTATTTTCCTAACGGACAACTCAAAAATGTCTGTAACTGGAGCGGGTAATTACTTTCTAAATTAAATGACAATAAAATAAGAATTATAATTTTTATAAGAAAAGTAATTAATTTCAAGAAAAAAATCTTAGTCTTATGTCCTTTTTATAAATAATAAAACTTGAATTAGACCTTGCGAAGTAAATTAGTTTTTTGGGCGAAAAGTAATAAGAATGGGCAATTATAAATAAATATGATTTTTATCTGTCGTGGACTATATAAAAGGAGTTACCCAGATGTTTGCCCTGATCTAAACTTGCTTCAGTATTACATTGTTTTTATTTGAAAATTGATTCCAATTTTTCAATTATGTTAATGTTTTAATTAATATTGTAGGTAGCAATTGTATATATGTCGACAAGACTCTTCGTCAATTTGAGCCAAGTTTTCATTCCATTGTATTTACATGAGACGTTAAACATGGCTGCAAGTGCCTTAGCTCTAATTCCACTTATCATGTACATTGGTAGTTTTCTAACGTCGATGACAATCGAATCGTTAAATCGTGGTTTCGGCAGAAGGGTAAGCTATAAAGTTAGAGTTTAAACTTACTACAAATGCTTACTATCCATATTTGCAGATGTCGTATTTGATCGGCACATCAATGGGGATAATAGCATGCGTGTGGATTCAGTTTCGATCCGGCGAAAGTTTTATAAGATACGATATTTTCGCCGTTGCTGTTCTTTTTGGCGCAGGAGGCTCAATTATTTTAGTTACTAGTCTAGGCATTACAGCCGATTTGATCGGCGATAAAACTGGAAGTGGGGCGTTCGTATACGGCATTATGAGCTTCTGTGATAAATTGGCTAATGGAATTGCTGTGGTAATCATTCAAGAACTGTAAGTAACTTAAACACTAATCAATCATTTTTATTTCAACAGCGCAAAAAACATTCATCTGTCATCGCTTTGTCGTATTCCAAAGTTATAACATTTATTTAATTAAATGTTTCATTTTGTATTTTTTAGTCGCAGCGATACATCACAAACGACATATTATAGAAATGTCATATCGTATGTATGCGGAGGTTCAGCTATTTTAGGGTCTTTAGCTGTGATATCTTTAATGAAAAGATTACGAGGTAGGTAGGTATATGTATCAGTGTTTAGTGAAATTAGTTTGTGTGTAAATGTTATTAAATGTTTGTAGTTTACTGTCTTTAAAATTTTATATGAGAACCGATGATTAACAGATGATAGTTACTCCATTTCATTCGTAGTTGATTAAATTACATTTAATGTTTATTAATTTGTGCAGTGACTATTTACAAATATTTTTATACGTTATCAATAATTGTGTCTAATCGAATTACGGACCAAATACCACAAAGTCCTCATTCAACGTTCAGTTGCAAACTACAAATTTTTAGGACATCTAGTATATAACCAATGTTTCGAATCCGAACCGAATCCAAAAAGAAAATCGAAAAAATAACGAGATTTTGCGGATTGAAAACCGGAACCCAAAAAACAACGGTTTGAAGCCCTGATTATAACGTTGAATTGTTGACTATCCACCTATATTTATGATTCCATTAAACGCATTTGTTTGAAATTGTTAGCATTTTAAAATAGGCCGCAAAACAAAAAATACAAAAGAATGTATATTTTAAAATGAAATCGCTTATCGGATGTAAAATAGAAACAATTTGTGTTCTTTTGATCTGCAACTCAACACAAAATTTTAGTAGTCCAATTAGACTGCAAGTGTTTTAATCCGCAATTCGATGAGACGCTCAATAATTTCATTATTTCGTTTTAGATCATAGAAGTGGCTACGAGGCAATACCTGGCAGTAGCAGTATTAATACGGACAATAGAAGAAATGAACACTTAAGTTAGCTTTACTTACAATTTACTATTTATATTTATAAATATGAGATTATTAATATATAAATGAAATTCCATTTGTACTTCAAATTTATAAATACGTATTATTTATAAAAACATGTGCAATACTTTGTTGATAAATTAATATATTTACGAGTTACGATAATGAAATGTAGCATTATTTCGTTCTTATTAATACTGGACTTTGTTATTTTCAGAAATAATTTTTTAGATATTTAGATGTTGTGGTTAAAAACACATATTATACTTTGTACCATTTTATAATTTTATTGACTTTAAAAAAAATCCTTATAAAAGAAACAAAGTTTTTTAAACACCTCTTAAATGAGCCTTACATTTATAATATTACACAACCATATGTTATAGAAATGAAAACCCATTGGAAAATAACCACTATTTACTGTTAATTAATGACAAAACCCGATTGTTTAATGGAAAGACTAAACTGTTGTTGCCATCATAAAACCATCAATTGGTTTTATAGTAACGTAATAAATGAAAACCGCAACAAAAACGTACAATGTAACAACCACAACAGTTTCATGAATTAGTATTAAAAAATCTTATCAACAACCATAATTGTATATAACTAGGCGATATATTTTTTATGTGACATGCACAAAATGTAGGTGAAACGGGTGAAACCCGACACAAAACATATATATTATTTAAAGCTTCAAGCTGAATTTGCAAACAATTACTATACTTGAAGAATTCTACACACTTTAATTAATGTTTCATAACAATGCAATTAATAAAAAGAATCAAATTAAATTTTATAGAATTGCGAATATAATTGTGAATAAAATTGCAAAAGTCAATTTAATGGAAAATGGCTTTTAAGCGTATTGTTTGTGTAATGTAAACATGTTTGCTTTCAACTACACGTTTTAGAGCTTCATTTTACTTTAATTTCAAATATGTATTTCCTGTATTTTAAACAAACAGAATGAAAATATGTTTTTGACATTTAAATTATGTCGTGAAATTATTTTTTTATCGGATTTAATTAATTGGCTAAAATTAGAATTTTGTAGAATTTATTTACGCATATACCGTGCTACTTTGTAAATGACAAGTAGTCAATCAAACTTAATATTAAAATGAAACAAAGTTGCAACACTTGGTTTATTTTTACAGTTTATTGCTATCTCAATGTCTACAGTTTCGCTTCTCGATAACAGCAAAGCAAAGATTCCTGAGTTTGCAAAATGGCAATAAACTGTAAAAAGTAAAACAGCTGTTGTATCTTTAGTTCACATAAAACATTTCTATGAAATAAAAATTGCTTCAATCACTAATATCGAAATAAATGTAAATATACGTCATTTTATTAGTTGTGCGTTATTGGGCTGATAGATCTTTTTAGATGCTAATTCAAAGTGATCAACTATTTTAGACAAACGTAACTAAATATGACACATTTAATAATATTTAAGAAAATCTTATGTTTCATGTTCTCAATGCAGGCGTGATAGAAAATATCATAAGCAATCATTGTTTATATTTTCTATTACGCCTGATAGTGACCCAAATATTGTCGTTCCTAACCCAAAAAAAAGCCAGTCAATCCAGCCAAGAAGAAATATGATTTTTGGTAGAGTACGTTTCCTTGTGATTTAGAAGTGCAAATTTACCTAAAAAATAGACCTAAATTGTTTTACCGCAACACTTCTAGATTCCGCAATGATACGTAGACAGTGCCGGATTAAGTGAAATTGAAGCCCTATGCTAAAACAATAATTATAAATTATATTAATATGTTAATATGTAATTTGGAACAAAAGTAGGATAGATGGGCAGGATATATAGATAGAGATTAAGGATGTTGGTGCTCAATCATTGCTGATTTGGTGGTCGCTGGTACTTTTTGGATTAATAACATCTTTAAAATCAGCACTACTTAAACACACCATTCAATTAAAGTACATTAAGGCACCCCTAACCTTAATACAGTTTGCGCTTTATCTTAAATGCTGTTAAAACGCGTTTTAACCATGAACATAGAGGGTGGTTAAAATGTATCTATTCCATATCTAATGTGAGACCTTTTGAAATTATAGCATCTAAATGCGAGCTCGTAAGCTATAGCATTGATTAAAAAATTACATAGATGCGAAATCGCCTATTTACACTGGATTTGAGAGTTAGAGAGTGCAACTAATAACATTTACGAATTTATCCGAAGGTTCCAGCACCTTAAGCTTTGGAGCACTGGCAATCTTCTGGGAATTCCGATAAATTAACTAATATTTGAGGTGTAAATCTCTGATCATAGATTGACTCAGACTTGAGATGTTAAAGGATTCGGATAAATTCATTAGTTACGCTCTCTATGTCTCAAATCTTGCGTAAGTATGCGGTTTGCATCTATATAATTTTTTAATCAATGGCTATAAATAGTTTTGCTTATGAACTAATCCGTCACTACATAAAGGTGTACGTTTATTGTTGTTTACTTTGGAATTACAAGTAAACACAACAAATTGATTACAACTCGAAAAAATTATACAGATCAGATAAATAGTAGTCCAACGTAGATCTAAACTAATTAAAAACTCTTCCTTATTGATGTGAAAAGTACACAGATGTTGGTTGATAATAAAAACATCTGCTAGCAAATGGTTTTCATCAAATTACTATCAAGACAATACCACCGAACGAGCATGCCACATCATCCGATTCAGCGAAATGCAAACAAGCAGGCAAGCAAACAACAACATTTTAGTAGAAAAAGTTTATTTTCAGTTTCATTTATAGAGAAGAGCTTTGATTTTATAAATAGACATTATGGGTAAATACAACCAGAATGAAATTACAATCACTGAGAGTAATAAATTGGTAACAGCATTATGACTAGTAGAAACAATAAAATGCCAATTTGATTACCTTAAATAATTAAAATATGTTATAATTTATTATACAATCATCAAAAATAAACTAGCAGAATTGATTTTTTTTTTGATTGATAGTTATTTTTTTCATTTTTGGCTAATAGTCAAAAAATTTTGTACTTAATCATTAACATTTAAACATGTAATATAAAAATTTACAGCTAGTATATAATAGATATTTCTAATAATTTAATCTATATATTTTTTTTAATAAATTAAACATCAAAAATAAAATACTTTTTTTGGAGATATTTTTTCTTATAAGATCACTAATTATTTTTATGATTTTTTTGTATTTTTATCACGATTTTTAATTTTTTTTGTATAAATAAAATTGAGACATTTATTCGCTAATCGGATACAGATTAGTGCAAAAATTCTCAGATGGTTTCAGACTATTAAATCTCGATGAGAACCTCCATTTTAAGCGCGGCTTCACAAATTTGGATGTGTTATTATCATAATTATCTAATATGTTTTTCACCGATGAATGGCACATGACAAACTCATCAGGAATCATCTGAAACAGAACAAAAAAAACGTAAACAATTAGTTTTTCTCCAGGTCGTAACACCTTAACGGTAAAGCAATTCAATATTACAATGACCTTGAATAAAAATAATAAAAAAAACATTGTAGTAAGTGAGTGAGTTTTGTATTATAATTTCGTGGATGTTCACTATGAAATGACCTATGATATTTTTAGGCAAAAATTTATACATTGTTAACCCAAACACACCGCATTGTTTCACTAAGAATAGTTTTCAAAAATCTTCAATTATTAACAAGACGCACAACAGCGCTGTTGCTACTGCTTTGTTGCGTTTTAAATTATGCAACAAATTGCTAAGATCTTCCTTCTAGCATAAACAAAATTTTACCATAACGCGATATGTTAATAATTTAAACTGCATACATAGGAGGGCGCCGATTAACAACAACAGCGTGCATAACAAATTGAAGGCAAAAAACCATTGCATTATTAAAAGCAGCACTCGACTCGATTTGAATAAACGAAATGAAACGTTATTTATTAATTAATTTCTCTGCATGCATGTGGATGTTACGATTTACTTTTAAACAATGTACACGTCGTCCTTGATTTTTAATATTCATTATCATTTCCACTAAATATCAATTGTATGTATGTGTATAAAAACAGCCAATTCAATAAATAAAACGTAATTGTATGAAAAAAATATAGGTAAGTGTATTTTAGTAGAAAGTCAACTAACTAGTAAATTAAAATAATGGAAAAAAACATAAATAGGATTTGTAGATCAACGCTCTTAAATATTATTCAATAGTTTTTATATTCCAAGAAATTAGCCTCAAAACATTTGATACATTTTTGTTTCAAAGTTTGCCAAAATTTGTTTATCGTATTATAACAGAATTTATAGATATAGTTAAACATTCTTTGGCTTAATTAATCTCATCCATATTTAAATTAATAACATATAATTTACTATAAAAATATCATTTTAATAATCATAAAAGTTAATTATTAGTTATGTGTTAAAAGATGTATGAAGATTAAAAGAATTCGCATTGTATTGAGTAAATTCTCACATATAATTATATATTCCATCGCAAGAAGATTAAAAATGCAGAAAAAATAAAATGAAGAATGTTGCATTGTTGTCGAGCTGACATCGCTGTAACTACCTGTACCTGTCTGGGGGTAAAGACTTGTTGAATCAATACAATACAACAACTTTCCAAACTAAACGCGAACCAAAACATTGAATAGGGGACGATTTCAGTTAGAGGGTCAGGTCATGTGAAACGATAGAAGTGAGCAGTGAGCAAATTAAGTTAGTCCGTCGATTAGAAGGGGTTATTTATGGAAGGATGAGACTAAAACATTTTGCGACTCAAGCTTAATGCATGTATTACATTATCATGCAGAATATAGATCCATTTTATGAATTTTAATTTTTTTTTTAATATAAACGTATATTGTAACAGCTGTAAGATGACAGACTGATGCCATATTGTAACGCAACTTTTGTTGTATAAAAATTAATTAATCCACGTGTAAATTTTAGTACGCAGCACCACAAAATAAAATTTTGTCCAGAATTGATTCTACTCAATTTTTATATTTTTTGTAATTTTTTGATCTTCGTTTTGTAGTTTTTCTGACAACTTAGGTAAATAAGTTAAATTACTTACATACAATACTTCATAGTAAACGAAAATAAACCTTGAAAATTACGATAATTATTACAAATGTAAGTAAAATAATTTCTGTTTCCATATAAGGCTCGTTATAATAAATACACATTTATAAATGGCAGAATATTGAAATCATCCAACAGTACCTTACCATGATTTTATATAGCATTCATATTTTACTGATTAATCCTGAACTCGAAAAAATCAAACATTTTTATTTACCTCAAGGAAAAATTTCAATTCTAATTAAAAAAACTGTATTTCTAAATTTGAAACAAATTTAATATTTTGCAAAGAATTTATAAAAAATAATCAAACAGCTTTTTGGTTGAATAAGCCGTGTAATTTTTTGAGTAGATTTTTAAATACATATAATGCAATGCAAACATGAATGCGTAAATAAAACTACGACGAATTTATAACGAATTGGGTCAGAAACGTATAATAAAAAAAACGATGAAAGATAAACTAGCATTGATAGTAACACATTTGATGCAATGCTTTTTAGGTTATGTGCTTGGCACAAACGGCACAAACGGCACAAAGGCAATAAACAATTTTTGTCACAACATCAAATACTTCAATTATTCTATTAGCTGAATCTATTTACACTATAAATCACTGACTGATTTCTATTACATTGACCTAAATAATGCATGCCCAAAATTTACACACTACGCTTTTTACTATTTCAAGCAACCTGCTGCTGCTGCTAATAATTTTATTGCTGTTGTCTAGTAAGGCAATGGCATTTTTTTCTATTAAGCGCGCGTTGCAAATAATCATCATTTACATAGTCAACTTTCTACGCTAACCAAACAAAATAATATGATTTGTGGTTATGTCATTATTGTAGTAGCTTTTCATCTTAAACATTTCATTCGAAATTGTTTAATTTGGCGTGTAATCAACAATTTTATAGCTGTAAAGGTTGGTTGGTAATTTCTCCTTGTAATTTTCTACGTTATCTCAATTTAAATTTTATTTCGATTTGCGATACATTTATTTTATTGTAGTAAAACGATGTTCTTGAAAATGTTAATACTCGTTTTTACGTAGATTGATAATGAGTATAGGTCATTCATTTTTAGTAATTTAAGTAATTTTTGAAAGTTTCCGGTGATTCATTTCGTTTACTCGTAGATAGTACTCACTACTTACAAACAATGTTTTTTATCATGATAAACAACATGTCGATTTGACTGATAAAATAACTATCTCGTTCTTTTTGTTTCCTCTACTTAATGCGAAACTCACTAGCGTGCATGAAAATAATTAAAATACGCCTATCTAAGCTGCAGCGAGGAAACACATGCCCTATGCATTTTGCGAAAACAATTATTTAAAACGCGCAACTTACCATGCTTATAATTTGCAGTTCGTAGATAACAGTAATCCATTGGTACATTTCCACTGAATAATATGGAGACTTGGAAGGAATTTCGGCCGATAGGAATCGTTCAATTTCAGCTTGGATTAATGCTAATGCGACCATACTGGGCTTCATGCTTGCACATTGCGAATCCAACATTATAATTTCCAAACGAGTTAATAGATTCTTCATCTGCATCAAATTTGAAAAGCATAAAAATTAATGAAATGTAAGAGACATATGATACTATTGCTATTAGTTTATTCGCTCGATAAATTAAATAGATATCCATTTCTCGCCAAGACTATTGTTATTTTTTAATTAATTGTCTAAAATTTCATTTTAAAATCCAGATAATTTATCATTCTTTGTAAAGCAATTTATTTATATAAACATTTTCCATTTATTCCTAACATTTTATACAAATTCAACAAAATTGAAATAGTTATTAGCAATAAATTGATTTTCTCCTAGACATTTTATTGAAAAAAATATTTAAAATAACTCCATACTTTTTCCGGTTTATTAATTAACAAAATTCTAATTCTCTCTCAATTAAATTTTCATTCTAAAACATATATTTAATATAACTACCTTAAATATTGTAATTGGAAGATGCTTCATCTATATCAAATTTCTAGCATATAAAATAAATGTACTGTAAGAGACATGTGATACACTGTTGCTAATACCTAGTTCATTCAGACATGAATTAAATAGATGTTTGTTTTGTAAATTGATCCGTCTAATGTGGTTTACTTATCAAAGATAAAAAAATGGATGGGAATAAACTGGTAATTTATGATTAATGCGATCAATATCGACCATGTTTTATAGCAGATAATATGCAATAAACATACGTATTATTTATGATGTTTGTACATATTTACCTGTCTAAACAAAAAAAGAAACAAGAAATTTTTAGCAATTTATGTGAAATGAAATATGCAAATTTGAGTCAATTTATTTCACACCATGTAATACTCGCAAATGTTTTTTTATTTGCAAAATACAAGAAAGTTTATTTATAATTAAATGCGCGACTTAGTGCCAAACATGGCAAAGACATTGAAATTTTGTGGGCCATCCTTGAGTGTTTACACATTGTGGTGGTAAAAATATGCTAATTTATTTGATGGTGTTTTCGCCCAACAAAATAAAACTCTTCAGTATATGCATGAAATAAAAATGGAACAAGCTGTATCCACATATAGCAATATGTATGTATAATATTTTCTTTTTTTTGTGTGTTTTTGTTCATCATATACAAAAAAATCATACATTGTACGATTGTGTTACCATTTCACTCCAATAAATTTTGTTATGTTTTTAATGATTCATTCAGAGAAAGTACAATGTGTTAAATGGAGTATTAAACACTAAATTAGATTCTTTATTTTCAAGTGAAAAAAAAGTAACTGTAAACAATTAAAAACATCCGCAAAAAGTATACGAATAATTTTTGACGAAACACCAAATGATTGTTGTTAATTTTTAAACAACAAACCACGTAACAGAAACGGTTATTTAAATTGGCATAAACAAAAAATCAACACGTTGCTAAAATAATAAATAAATTACTCGAAATGATAAATGTATGTAAATAACTTGTTGTGAAATAATAAATAATTGCTTTAATCAAGTGCAACCTTTGGCTCTTGCTTTGTCAATTTATTCTCTAACAGCTAACCGCCTTTTCGTGTTTGTTGATAAAAATAAAAAGACATTACCTGTATCATTGTGCTAAATTGCGATTTGACGTCCAATTGTGCAGCGGCGCGTTCTAATACTTGTAGATAATAATTCAAAAAGTTGTAGGGAGTTAGTGGCAGTTCTCCCGATCCTAAATCAAGCTTCTCTCGTATGATGTTCGCCATTCTTTCCAGATCGGAAACTTTGCATTTAGCTTGGGAAATCAAAACAAGTTTCGATGGATCGAGCTTGCAGTTGTACAATTGTGCCGCAACGTACAAGCAGCTTATCGAAACGCAGCCAAGATATGTTGGTTTTACCTAAAATAAAAAATAAAACGTATATTATATTGTATTAATCAATAATTTTTGCAATGGTGTTCCATTTCATTGACCCAAATCCATTAAATATGAATTTAAATTTTTTGATCATGTATCAGCTGTGATCTGTTTTTATTTTGAATGCCAAGAACGAAATCGTGGAAAAGGATGCCAGGATCTATTTTTCGAATTTCGCAATTTTAAAAATAAATTAACATTCAGCTAAAATAAATCGAATCTAGAATCGTATTTCAAAATAAAAATAAATAATAAACAACTTTCCATTTGAAAAGAAAAAATAATAATGAGAAGTATAACTTTGCCTACTTACACAAAAGCATTTTCATGCAAATTGCAAAACATATGTTGTTCATTGCATAACATTTCAAGACGTTGCTTAAAATTGGGTATCAATAAAACGACCACACTTCAGCGTAATATATCGTTCCCAAAAAAAGATAGTAATAAATTTCATTCCACGAACTATAGATTCTTTCATTTATTATACATATTATATAAATAATGAAGATCGAAAAGAAAACACTTGATTAGTCTTAGGCCATTGATGAGTAAATAATTTATTTCTGTAAGTATTTTTATAGTTTCCTACTCTACGTTAATATTATTATACATTTTAATCCCAAACAATATAATTTATGTATTTTGGCCATCGTCGAAAAGGGAATAACCTGGATCTGGTCTATCTTCATCCCTTCGATGTTTATCGTAGGCACAGTGAAGACTTACCACGGCTGTCGTACCACAAGGTGAAAATAGATATCGAGTAACCACTTTTAATCTATCTCTTTAATATCTTTATTTGAATAGATAAATTAGCAAAAATATAATTTTTTGTGTTTAATTACTTTTGATTTTCAATATTCTTGTTATATTTTTGTTAATTTATCAATTGAAATAAATAAATTAAAGAGTGGTTGCAATTTTTATTTTAAGGTAGGACACCCGTAGTGATTCTCTATAGCGAATATCAGTAACATCAAAGGGATGACGGTAGGCCTGAGCCATATCAATCTTTTTTCGTCGATGGCGATACTACAGCCTTTATTTAACTGTACAGTTTTAAATGTACTTTTCAAACCAATAAAATATATTTTATTGATTTTTCTCTTCTCTTTGTTTTATGAAGTGTCTCAATGTTTGCAATGAACTGCACATATGACAATGTAGTTAAGCGGCTCCTAGACCATCAGTACTAATTAATTATTTAACGTATATTGCAAAAAAGAATCAATATTCTAAAAAATCACACCTCACATTATAATGCAAGCTAGAAATATTATTGTGCAATAAACTGGTGTAATCATCAAAATCGTTGTGCAACATTCATTAAAAATGATTTGCTTAGGGTTCGTAAAGACTCCAACCAAGAATTCCTAGCAGCAAAATGGTTTCTAGTATTTATTATATTACATTTTTTTCAGATTAACTAGTATGAATATTTCTAGGAATGACATTGCAGCTGAATTAACACTATTTATCGTTGCCACAAAAATACATATTGCAACAATTTGTTGAATTTTATTGTATTCCATTAAAAGTTGATTGACTAAATAATGACAAAATTATCAATTGTTTTGCTTCGTATAAATTTACGTCACGTCGCAGCGTTTTGCGTTTTAATATCCGGAATATAACAAATTAACATTAAATATATAGACATAATTAAGTATTTTTTGCATTTAAAGTATACTATACGAATTATAACTTAAATTGTAAGCAATTTTTGTTTGCATAATATTTAGATATTGTTGCATCAAGAAAGTTATTGAATAATAATGATATTGAAATGTAGCATATGTAGGTAGTCTTCTATTGCTTTTTTTATATTTATATGGAAGAAAACTCAAATATGATTGCACAATGTTCCACATATCTTAAATAATAAAAATTATTGCTAATAACATAGAAGAATAAATTTTATCGCAAATAAACAGTAATATTCTTTCGCCATAAAAAAACAAATTTAATTTGCTTTACATTGAGAGTGTAGCTTGCTTATACGTACTGAATTTCGATTACAATGTACAATACACTTATCCCCCGATTTACACGGTAGATCGGTTCCTGAGAAATCCGTGTAAATCGAAATTAACATTTTTCCCATATAAAACCGTGTAAATCGAAAAACATGAAAAAAACATAAAATTTTGGGTTATTTATTTCACTTTTACGCTTGCTGAA
>JARJDW010022228.1:0-17142 GCA_030264715.1 Adinopsis sp. GC000173 | reverse complement strand
TGTTCCTGTTACACATCCTTTTGGTGAATAATAATAGTTAATAACAATAATAAGAGTAGCAATAATAAAATAGTAATAATAGTAATAATAATGGTAACAATAGTGATGGTTCATGACATAATAAATTATAAAATACTGCACGATTACAACTAAATACTACAACATTACTATTCAAAAATGTATCGTCGTTATTTCAATGCGTACTATTGGTTAGAAAAGTAGTTGATAGTGAAAAAAGTAATACGTTAACTATTTGATATTTTATATAAAGGGCGTGAGGGATAACAAATTATTTCTAAGTGTAACTTTAAAGGTTAATCGATAGACCTTTATGAATTACTTATTAATTAATAATATGTACGTAATTTATTAATATTGATTTGTTTTACTATCTGGAAGCTCATAGCTACCTCTAGACATTGCCATTCAGCTGATACAAATCTTACTGAGATTTAAAACCATCCTCCTCTTATTGCAGCCCAAGTAAAATTTTATTAAATTTTGTGCACAAATTCTATTGTGGTTTGAGAACAGATATAAAAAGAACCCGTAATCACCTAATCTTCAAACAGCAATAAAGAGAAAATACCGTATATTAACCCTATCGAGTTTATTATTAAAATAACAACAAATATTAAATCCAGCAATACCCAATGTACTCAAAAAAATGTAATAAATAAAATATCTGCATTAAATATTAAAAACTGCTAAAGCAGTTTACCTCATCCTTATGCTGTATCATCGTTCAAGAAGCTGTAATACTCGATGTGTGATGATGTGGATGCAATTTATATCGATGCAGTTTTATCAAATGGATGCCGTGTCCTCTGTCTTCTAGATTACACATTCAAACAAAGGGGAGAGTAAATTGCAATAAATTTGAATGCATTTACTGAAAACTGGCTTGTATTGTAATACATACCCTTTTTCGTGTATTTATTTACTACGATCTCAACATTGATTTGTTTACAAAATACAAATGTAAATGTTAGGACTTCCTTTTTAAGATGCAAGCATTTGGTTACATTATTAATTAAGATAGATTTTTAAGGTTTTTGAAAATAATCGTCCTAGTCATGACCTACACATCATTATAATCATGAATTTTAATTAATTTATCAACGATATAGTAAACAATTTTAATGCCAATAAATTTCTTTTGACAATATTATTGTGTAAATTTATGAATATCATAAAATGATGGTAAAATAGTCAACTTCTTGCTAGAGTTTAAATTCCTTTCTGCATTCAATAACGAATAAAAGTGTTTGGAACTGCGTTATAATAAAGTATATAATAATGATGAAGTAACTGCATATTTAGCAATGAGCATTAAATAATTGATTTTATTACACTTGTTGATGTTATAGTTAGTTTGTTGGAAAAAAACATTAAGCGCGATTGCAACATTGAAAAGACATCAGACATTGCGATTGGTAACACGGACAGCGGCCATAAAATTTATGAACTCTGCTGGGCAATAAAATGCAAATCAAAAGTCACACATACACACACATTGTTATGCGAAAAATATATATTTTTAACTTTATTAACATATTTAAATTCTTCAAAAGAGCAAGTAGGTACAACACAATTGTCGTCATTCTAACCCAGCCACCTTAAATTGTGCTCCGTAAATCATTAAATAGCGGTAAACTTTGACAGAGCCAGAAAGTTTGAAGACCGCTATTCTATTCTATTTCGATGTCAGCAAATTTTGGATGAAGAACAAGAAAAATCTTAGATTTCTTCGTTGCATTACCAGCTGCTTTAGTAATTGCTTTACAACGTTTTATAACAATCCGAAATACAAAAAAATGATTAACAATCAATTCTTAGTTTTCTTTGTTGCACTGACTGGTGCTTTATCTTTGCGCTTTACAACAATCGGAAACAGGTCCGCCAACTTCTCTGTAATACAATTAACTTCATCTGGTAATGTTTCTCTTTCGGTGACTAAATCGCTGAATTCATCATTCTTCAGAATGTAGTCATTACCCAAGAGTTCTTTTTTTAAATACTGTGCCTCTTTTATGTAGCCATGAGGAAGCACTTTGGTTAAATCATAATCTGGTATCGTTGCCGCATCGACTAAATCATCCATCATCTTCGCCAATTTTTCATCATCCGCATCATCCAATCTTATTTCTTCTTCACCGTTCCATTGTGGCAATAATTGCATGCTGGTAGGCAGATGCATTACATGAAAATATCGCTGATCCTTATTAAATAAAATCGGAATTAATTCTGCATGATGTAATCGCCCCGATTTGCTATAAACAATATTACAAATCATAGTAACGCTATGATCGGCGCAATACTGCCACGCGGCGTTAAATGTACGATCACCATCCACTTTGGCACGTAGCAGATTGTTCTTATTCCAATTATAGCCGTATTGTGACAGTTTTTCCTTGCTGAACGCTTCCAGATGGATACCAATATTGTTGGATATATCATCTTCCCGCATTATTGCCGCCTTCTCTTTGGTGGTGACCTTATGCGAACTGTTAGCGAATTCTAAGCGATGCATTGTTGTATCGCGTTGACGGAAATTCTCCCGAGAAGGTTTGGGACTCACTTCGTGTTTGAAATCGCGCGTGAGTTTGTGGTTTGGAGGAAATGATAGATCCTTGGTAGTTTTTTGCATGATGCAGTCGACGCCAAGTTCCGGTGCAGTTGGAAACAACATTAGTCTTAAAAAAAAGATGCATATTTTAGTGTGGAATATAAAGATGAAAAATCGGTTAATTCGAATTGGATCGCATTCTACTAAAAACCAGCGAAACATTATTTACGTTTGTACTGTCCAGTTATTATTTCAGTGATAAAAAGGGATAAATTCATCTAATTCATAAAATAAACTACTTATGATTGAAATAACATTAATTAATATTATATTCCGAATGATTCAATTGAAATATTTCATAATTTAGTTAAATACTTACTTAATACTTTTAAACACATCGTTAAATGCGACTTCTTCCTGTAATTTAGCAATCAAATGCGTTCGAGTATAATAAAACCTACTGGTTTTTATTCTCAACAAAGTATTCACTTCGTTGAAGAACAATTTATGATCAAAGTCTTCAGTGAGTGGTAGGGTTTCATAGCTAATTTCGCCTTTCATTTTTTGTAGCTCGCGAATCGCCTGCGATTTAGCGTTTTCATCCTTGTAGCACGGATCCGAATCCATCGTGATAAAAAACAGCTTACGCTTGAATTTTGTAACACTCGCCAGCATTCCCTTACAATCGATAATGAACTGGGCAAAATTGTAGCTGTTCGCCTGATTGGTATCACAATAATCATCTTTCAGCTTATCTAGCGATGTTTTACATGCGAGATTTTCTAATTTGATGAATGCATCAGCGAATTTATCTTCAAAGCGCATTAGAATACGCTTGCTCGCATCGGAATGGAATAGAATGATGGCGATTTTGTTGTATTTCATCTTGTGCATTATTAAACTGTCGGCGATGCAATGTGCCGCTTTAATAGCCGTTAGGAATGCACTTTCGTTGTTGTCATCCGATGATGCAAACATACTCGCATGGCAATCAATTGCAATGAGGACATTACTATCGTAGGCTCGCTCGCTGTAGTTGTCTTCATCTGAATCTCCATCATCGGATTCGGTCATGTAGTAACTCATGATTGTTTCGCGGCAGACCTAACCTAATTGTAAATATATAAAAAAAATGCACAGAATGTAATATAATAACATGTTGTATATATATTGAAAATCATTGATTTAAATTAATATTACTTACAAATAAGCACGTATAGTTGAAAGTGTTTAAATTGCCGTTGGTAAAATTAGGACCACTTTGCTTGAACTTAATAGTTGCGAAATTTATGTACAAGTGGCCAAGTGTACGTATATATGGGAGCTTTTATCACCTTATTAGCAAACTTATAAATGAAATAAAGTTATTAGGCCTATAGAGGGAAACTGGTTGCCTAGATTTTAATGCATTTTTATACCCATTTTTCAAGAAAATTATTGTCTTTTTTGCAAATCAAAATGCCTAGACAGGTTCGGAATAAAAGTGTTACTGCAATGCATTTGTTTTCTCTTTAAGTTACAATTTAGTATTTTATTTTAATTAACTAAAAATAGAAAAACTAAAACGCACTGTACTACGCTACGTAATATTGCATATTGAATAAAAATGTATAAAATTTTGAATTGAAAGCGCGAAGAAAAAAGAGAAAAAGTGTTATAAAAGTACCGAAAAAATCATTTGTACGCTGTTGACATCTTTATTAATAAAACTTAATTATATTTAAGGTTTGTACGCTCGCTATTTATCGCGCCTAAGCGATTGTTTATATTTATTCGGCAGTATCGCATTTTTCTAAGAAGTTGAATCAGCATTTATTAAGAGTGTAGATGTGGACGAGAATAAAAAGCGCGGACTAAAATTAAAGGTCCTGGGGCTCGAATCCGTTGACTATTATGATTTTTTTCCCTTAAAATAACATTTTAGGGGTAAATTTTTTTGCAATCTCTCTGATTGAATGTAGAAAATCATAATTTACTTTTATCGTTAAAAATGTATATTACACATTGGAAAACCACTTTTTCTATCATCTCGCCTCCAAAACATTTATTGATTTAAATTTCCCTTATGTTCCGATCAGATGAGATTTAATTTCACTTTCAATCAATTTATTCGAAAATAAATATAATTTACCACAAGCATTTTTTCATGAAAACTTTAATATAGATTTTTAATCAAGTGCAGCTTTAGTTGAGAAAATAGTTTTTCGATATAACGATTGAAACAATCTTTATGCAATAGCCCGTTGAAAAGCATGACAAACGGTTGCTGAAGAAGAGAAAATCATGAAAATTTAAATAAATAAACAAATTTAAAAAATAAAAATGCTATAAAAAATGAAACTTCCCATTTAATAAAAAATGTATTTAAGAAATCAATTCCAGTGAAATTGATTTTATACTGCCACTAGAATTTATTGGTAATAAAGTTAAAGTTAAAGTTAAGTAAAACTATAATTGTTGGATGAAAATTATGTGTTTATATATTAGAATGAAAAGTATTCTCTTCTTCGTGAGTGAAATATTCAGACTGATTTTTTTTATAAATCGTGGGAAACTTGCGTAGGTGAATATTTACCTTTTTAAACTTCATTTTCACCCAAATTAGTAGGACATGAAAATAAATATAAATATTTATATACCTTTAGAAGAATTGAATGATAATGTGTCTTTAAAAGTTTTATATAAAATGAGCCTTACTAGAAATAATAGCTAAAATGAAGGAAAAAACAACTCCGGCAAAAATAGGTGATATTTTAGACATTAATTAATTATTATTTACTTTTCTAAATTAATATATAATGTTCTTTTTCTTAGTGTTATCTAAATTCAATCCACATTATTTTTAAAAATTAGTGCTAAACGGGTTACTCCATTGAAAACGTGGGTAAATTGCCGCGGTGTCAATTTCCAATTTTCATGAAATTTTCAGTATATTTAACTTCATTATTCTATATTACATTTAAAATATTTATAATGTCCAATTATATCTAGTTTAAAGGATGTACCAATTTGAAGCGTGCGAAGCGGGTAAATTTTAACATTAATTATCTATAGGTTTCGGTCTATCAATATCCTCAGAATAAACTTAATGAAAATATCCCCTACATAAAATATCGTAATCAAAATTTAATTTATAGCAAAACCTTCTAATATTTAGAATGTTATTTGAACTAGAAGGATTGAAAGTACCCAGTCAGTAAATATCAAAATACACAAACCAATTTTATAATATATAGGGGTGCAAATTGGTCAAAATAAATCAAATGTTGTTTGTTGTTTTGAATTAATATTATTACTGTTATATTGTATAATAAAAATGACCAACTAGGTTAGAAATATTATAATTGTACCTTCAGGCCTTGTAGTTGAAATAACGCCCTTAGCATTAGAAAATTTTGCTAAATAGATAAATTTTTAATGAGGTAATTTTCTACCTAGGGGATGTTATCCATAACTTTATTATAAGGGCATAGAAAGATCTCAACCTATAGATAATTTTTGTTGCTACATATTTATATCTATTGTTGATAATAATGATAATTGCATTAATCTATTTCTTTTTGTAAAATTTGTTACATTAACTTTTAAATGAAATATTAATTTATCCACTTGTTTTACTTTAAGTTTTTGCTGTTTCACCTTTTATGTAGCGTCGTTTCTCAAAATTCGGTACAAATGAAAAAGAATTAAATGTATCGAAAATAAAAATGAATATAGGATATGTTTGGCTGTACGATTTTATAGTTGCCTCCCTATATTAATAGTTGTCGATTTTGTCTGAAATTTTATTAGGATTTCTCATTTATTTTGACAGTTTGGAATACTTTATGCAAAGAGTGCACTGAAATAATTATAAAGTCATTCTGCCCAGTATAAAATACTTGTATAAATATAAGGTAATGGGTTGTCTTACAGTAATGATTAAAAAGAAAAAGGATATGCATCACTATCAATAAAAATCCAGTATAAAAGACCAAGAAAATGGCTTAAAAGCAACAATTCCGATTCCTAATAGTTTGTGCCTTTTTAGAGTGTTACTTTATACGACTTCTGGATATTGTTCAATGCTAATGAAAATTAAAAACTGATGTTAACAACACGAATTTATATATTTTATTGCATATTTACCAATTTGTTTTGGTCAAGTTTACCCATTGCATTCAGTAGCCACGAACAATGCACAATGTACTCATTTTTAACCTATCATATGACGGTATGACTTACATGATAACTAAGTTTGACATATATTCATTAATACAAAAAGTCAGTAAATGTAAAGCATCTAGAATATTGTAACATAATCAAAATTCATGTGATAATACAAAAATATATACATATAGTCATCGTTGATGGGTATATGTCTCGCATGTTTTCGCAAGAAGTTAACTGCGCATCGTGCTGACCCTTCACCAACTGCTCCTGTTAGTAATAAATTCACTGATGCTGGTATCAACACATCCCATAGTCTGTATGGAGTTAATAAACCGTCCCACAGTGTTATCAAAGCGAGCCACAGTACTCATAACCCATCAGTCGGTGCTATCAAAACATCCCACAGTACCCACAATCCATCTCACGTTGCTATTAAGACGACCAATAGTTGTCACAAACCATCCGGCGGTGCTATTAAGACGACCAACAGTTGTTACAAACCATCCAGCGGTGCTATCAATTCAGTTTATGGTGCCAACAATCCAAACTACGGTATCAGCAATCCATCAGTCGTTACAAATAACTCGGGCTTCGGACAAAGCAACCGATCAGTTGTTACAAATAACACGGGCTTCGGACAAAGCAACCCATCAGTCGTTACAAATAACCCGGGTTTCGGACAAAGCAACCCATCAGTCGTTACAAATAACCCGGGCTTCGGACAAAGCAATCCAAACTACGCCCCAGTCGTTGCTACTAATCCGACCTTCGGATATAACAATCCAAACTATGGCATCAACAACCCCCCAGTCGTTGCTAATAACCCGGCCTTCGGACACAATACTCCAAACTACGGTGTCAACAATCCCCCAGTCGTTACTAATAACCCGGGCTGTGGACAAAACAATCCAAACTACGCTCCAGTCGTTGCTAATAACCAGGGTTTCGGACACAACAATCCGAACTACAGTGTTAACAACCCCCCAGTCTGTACTAATAAACCGGGCTTCGCAAATAATAACTTGATCTACACCACTACTACTAACACTGGCTTTTGTACTAACAATCCAATTTACAATACTAGATACAAGACTTACGCTAACAAGCAGACAGGCTTTGAGGATGATTGTAAGGATGAATGTCCCGCTTGTATAGAGCTTAAAGATGCCTTAAGCAAATCTTTACTGGCGCAAGCCCGGGCAGTTGCCGCAAGATCATATATCAAGAATAGTAAGTCGACCGACGATGAAACAAGAAGTTGGAAAAATCGAATGTTTAGAAGGGATAGAGACTTCAGAGAAGATCCTAGCATCGATGAATGCGATGAATGTCCAGAATGTGTTGACGAACCGCCATCTACGGGTATGGTACATTACTATGAGGATGAGGTCGACAAGGACCGAGTAATGAGGAAGGATCAAGCGGTCTCTATTCAATCTTTATGGCCTCCATATTTAGCGCATTTGCAGAGCAGTACTGTACCTACAAGCAGCACTGTTCCTACAAGCATTACTGTACCTTCAAGCGGTATTGTACCTATAAGTGGTACTGTACCTACAAGTGGTATTGTACCTACAAGCGGTATTATACCTCCGAGCGAGACAATCGTAACTTCTTCAGATTCAACGTATCAAAGTGGTGGGACGATTGCAACAGTTGAGTCGCCTCCATCCTCAATGGAGGAGCAACCTAAGCTTATTAGGATACCGACCGACACTAAACCTGTGAGCGATAGTATACATACGAGCAGTATAATGCCTAGGAGCGGTATTATACCTACTATTGGGGGTAAACCTGTGAGTGATAAAATACACACAAGCGGCGCTATACCTAAAAGCGAAATGATGCCTATAAGCAAGACCCTATCTAAAAGTGGGAGCAAGAAGATAGAAATAGATAAAATCACCAAATTACTTAAGGAAAAATCTCAACAAAAAGATGTAAGACATTCTTCAGCAGACTCAACGTTCATAAGTGGCGGGGAAATCTTATCGCCTAAATCCAAAACTCCGCCTAAGAGCGAAACTCCGCCTGAGAGCAAAATTATGCTTCCAAGTAAAAGCAAAAGTGCGGTTAAAAGTGCTTCTATGGCTACACCCGAACCACTAACTCCGAGCAAGATGGTTACGCCTAAGAGTGTTAGTATGCTTACAAGTAAGGACCCTGTCATAGATGATATACATGCGAGTCAAACTCTGCCTAAGAGCGAAAGTAAACAAGTAAGTGAGAGCAAATCTAGGAGTGTGACTAAGGTTAAGAGTTTAAAATCTACGAGCAAGGTTGGAAGTATATTTAAGGTATGGTCAAAAGATAAAGATAAAGTTCCCCGTGTACAAAAGGAAAAAACTCACTATCCTCGTCCCCTCGTACCTGGTCAAAAGCGTCCGCAACATGACTCAAAAGACTCAACGTTCTTTAGTGACGAAACGCTGGAGACAATTCAAAAGGCCGTATCTTTGGGCGGGTCTGACTCCATAAAAAAGACCAGTTCGCATAAAGGCGGTTCTAAGCTACCCACTAGTACGAGTAAGCATGCGCCTCTTACTGATACTATGTCTAAAAGCATTACTGCGCCACCGTCGCCAGTGAAAGATAAAGTACATGCGAGTAGGACAGCGCACAAGACCATTTCTATGCACCAGGAAGTACCTGAGAGCGACAATATACGTTCGACGGGAACTATACCTAAAAAAAGCAGTACTATACCTACGATCGAGAGTAGGCCATCGAGGCTCTCCAAGCCTAAAAGTATACCTACGCTTACAAGCGATAGTGTACGTTCAGCAGGAATTATGCCTATGGGAGAAACATTACCAGCACCTGTGAGCGAAAAGAAGTCTAAGAGCAAGATAGGAGAAAAAGTCTCCCCCACACCCCACGATCAGCACAAAAAACATATCATTTCCAAACATTCTTCAGTAGACTCAAGGTTTGAAAGTGATTTAACGATCAAGACGATACCAACTCCAAGCGAGCTTCGCCATTTAGACAAAAAGAGTTCACACACAAAGCCTACGAGCAAGATTTCACACCCAAAGCTTATGAGCAAGACTTCACACACAAAGCCTGCGAGCAAGATTTCACACCAAAGTCTTACAAGCAAGATTTCACACACAAAGCCTACAAGTAAGATCTCACACCAAAGTCTTACGAGCAAGATTTCACACACAAAGCCTTCGAGCAAGATTTCACACACAGGTCCTACAAGCAAAATTTCACACACAAGTCCACCGAGCAGAATTAAGCCGCCAAGTGAGACAATTAAAGAACGTAAAAGCTCCCACGCACATCTGAAAGGAAAGCAAAGTAGAGAACATGCACCCTTAGTAACTCATTACTCAAGAGATCCAACTTTCCGAAGTGATGAATGGAGCGAAACGTTCCTAAGAGGCGTATCTCGGCCTTTGAGCGAATCTACGCATGTAGCTAAAACGAAGTCTGCAAGCGAGACTACTCATAAGAGCAAAATTGAAGCTAAAAGTAGCAAGATTGAAGCTAAAAGTAGCAAGATTGAAGCTAAAAGGAGCAAGATTGAAACTAAAAGTAGCAAAATGCTAGTAAAACCAACCCATTCAATTAGTAAATCAGTGCATATGGCTGAGGATGTGCCCAAGAGCAGAAGTCATGAAAGAAAAGTTGCACCCAAACCATCTTTAAGAATGCATTCGTCGAGAGACTTGGTGTTTGTAAGTGATGGCAATATAGATCCGTACGGAACCCGTTCTGCGACCAGAACTGAGCCTAAAAGCAAGTCTTTGCTTAAGTACGACAAAAAGAGTCTACACGAAATGCCAACAAGTGGGTCTAAGCATTTAAGCAGGAGTAGTTCTATGACTCCGAAGGAAACAAGTTCTATGCATAAAAGTGTGCCTGCAAGGATGACGTCTTCGAAAGGGTCAATTAAACACGAAGACCCGCACATCCTCGAAAGGAAACAGCCAAGTAGAGACCAGTCTGTGCCTATTAAACCTATACGACATTATTCGAGAGACTCAACTTTCGTAAGTGATGGGAATATCAATATACCATCAATTCGGTCTATGCATAATAAGCACATTAGCCCTGCGGTCAGTACAATGCCATCGTCCAAGTCTCTGCACAAGAAGCAAATTAGTCCTACGGTCAGTACAATGCCATCGTCCAAGTCTCTGCACAAGAAGCAAATTAGCCCTACAGTCAGTACAATGCCATCGTCCAAGTCTATGCATAAACGAGAATCTTCTCATATGCCTACGAAGGAAACTAGTTCTATGCACAGAACTGTACCTACAAGGATGACGTCTTCGAGCGGGTCAATGAAACACGAACAAGGTCCACACATCCTCGAAAGGAAACAGCCAAGTAGAGATAAGTCTGCACCTATTAAACCTATACGACATTATTCGAGAGACTCAACTTTCGTAAGTGATGGGAATATCAATATACCATCAATTCGGTCTATGCATAAGAAGCACATTAGCCCTACGGTCAGTACAATGCCATCGTCCAAGTCTTTGCACAAATCCGAATCTTCTCATATAAGCAGAAATGTGTGTAAAAGCGATACACCCCCTAAGAGAGATATAACCCCTAGGACGAGTGCTGTTCCATCGTCCAAGTCTATGCATAAGGCCGAATCTTATCATGCTAGGCCAGCTAGCTCTCATATTAGTACTGCGCCATCGTGCAGATCTGGTTATATACCCATAGATATAATTGAAGACGATACACGTGGACCGCATAGTGAATTTATGCACAAAAGAGATACACTGCCTAAGAGGCAAGCTAGTTCTATGAGTAGACCTGCGGCTATACGACATTTATCGAGAGATCCAACTTTTCGAAGCGATGAGGCACTTGATACAATTCAAAAGCCAAGCGTGACTCGGCCTATGAGCAAAACTATGCCATCAAGCAAGTCCATACATAAAAAAGATTCTAGTTTCATGGGCAAGAATGGTCCTGAAAGTGATATTATACCTGTAAGTCAAGCTAGTTCTATGGTTCTTAGTGTACCTTCGACCAAGTCTCTGCACAAGGCTGAACCTAGTCGTTTGAGCTGGAATGTGATTAAAAGCGGCGATACACTGCCAAAGAGGGATATAAGCCCTAGGACGAGTGATGATCCATCGTACAAGTCTATGGACGAGGCCGAATGTTATCCTACGAGGCAAGCTTGCTCTCAGAGTAGTATTGTGTCACCGTGCAGGTCTGGTTATATACACATGGATATAGTTGAAGACGATTCACGTGGGCCACACAGTGAATTTATGCACAAAAGAAATGCAATGCCTATGAAGAAAGTTAGTTCCGTGCATATAATTGCGTCTATAGATATGACAACGAGTGGCCCAATCAAACACGAAAAAGAATCCCATAGTCTCGAAAGACCTCAAGAAAGAATCGACAGGCACAAAAAAGAATCCCACAGTCTCGAAAGACCTCAAGAAAGAATCGATAGGCATGAGCCTATGCGATACTTTTCGAAAGACTCAACTTTCCTAAGTGATGAGACATTAGCTACAATCGAAAGTCCCAAAGTAACTCGGTCCATGACCAAAACTCACTCTATGAGCAAAACTACGCCATCTAAAGGCTCTTTGCATAAGAGCAGCATACCTCGATCCAAGAGCAAGACTCATTCGGTGATCAAAACTATGCCATCAAGTGAGGCTGTGCACAAGATCGACTCTACTCGTATGAGCAAGCATAAAAGCGACACCATGCCTATGCAGAAATCTACTTCTAAGATCAGAACTATGCCATCGAAAGAGAAAAACAAACAAAGTAAAGATCAATATACCTCTATGCCACCAAAACGACATTATTCGAGAGACTCAACATTCGTAAGTATGGAGACAATAAAAACAATAGACGATCGGTCTCTGCACAAGATCGATTCTGGGCATAAAAGCGACACCATGCATATGAGGAAGTCTAGTTCTAAAGTCAAAATAGTACCATCGAGCGAGAGAAACCAACAAAGTAAGAATGAATATGAATCTAAGCCACCTAAACGACATTATTCGAGAGACTCAACTCTGGTAGGTACTGCGACAATAAAAACTATACCATCAAGTCCGTCTTTGCACAAGGTGGATAAAACTACAAGCGGACCAATCAAACACAAGAAACTAAGGAATGGTTCAGACGACTCAACTTTCCTAAGTGATGACACAATTGATACAATTGGAAGTCCAAAAGTGGTAAGGTCTATTAAAACTTCTACTTCTGCAAGTAAAACTATTCTTAAAAGTGGTAAGCCTTCAAATAAAGCTTTAGTTACGAAAGTTACTTGGCCTAAGAGCGGACTAATCAAAAAGCAAGAAAGTAAAGATCAGTTTGATTCTAAAAAATCTGTTCCATCGTCGAAGTCGTTACACAAGGTCGAATCTTCTCATACTAAGCAAGCTAGCTCTCAGATTAGTACTGATTCATCGTGCAGGCCTGGTTACATACCCATGAATATAATTGAAGACAATTCACGTGGACCGCATAGTGAATTTATGCGCAAAAAATCTGTTAAATATTCGGAGGAAACAATTTTCCAACAACCAATCAAAAAGCAAGAGAGCCGAACAGCACCAATGGCTACTAGCGTGGCAATCAAAAAGAAAGAAAGTAAAGATCAATTTGATTCTAAAAAATCTGTTAAACATCATTCGGAGGATCCAACTTTCCGAAGTATGGAAAACAGCACAATAAATATGCATGAATCTCGGCCAATCAAAAAGCAAGAGAGCCGAACAGCGCCAATGGCTACTAGCGTGCCAATCAAAAAGAAAGAAAGTAGAGATCAATTTGATTCCAAAAAATCTGTTAAACATCGTTCGGAGGATCCAACTTTTCGAAGCATGGATAACATGAGCACAATGAATATGCATGAATCCCGGCCAATCAAAAAGCAAGAAAGCCGTACAACGCCAATGTCTACTAGCGTGCCAATCAAAAAGAAAGAAAGTAGAGATCAATTTGATTCTAAAAAATCTGTTAAACATCGTTCGGAGGATCCAACTTTCCGAAGTATGGATAACACGAGCAGAATAAATATGCATGAATCCCGGCCAATCAAACAGCAAGAAAGTCGAACAGCACCAATGGCTACTATCGTGCCAATCAAAAAGAAAGAAAGTAGAGATCAATTTGATTCAAACAAATCTGTTAAACATCGTTCGGAGGATCCAACTTTCCGAAGCATGGATAACACGAGCAGAATAAATATGCATGAATNAAGATCAATTTGATTCTAAAAAATCTGCTAAACATCGCTCGGAGGATCCAACTTTCCGAAGCATGGAAAACATGAGCACAGTAAATATGCATGAATCCCGGCCAATCAAAAAGCAAGAAAGCCGAACGGTATCAATAGCTACTAGCGTGCCAATCAAAAAGAAAGAAAGTAGAGATCAATTTGAATCTAAAAAATCTGCTAAACATCGCTCGGAGGATCCAACTTTCAGAAGTATGGAAAACATGAGCACAGTAAATATGCATGAATCCCGGCCAATCAAAAAGCAAGAAAGCCGAACGGTGTCAATAGCTGCTAGCGTGCCAATCAAAAAGAAAGAAAGTAGAGATCAATTTGAATCTAAAAAATCAGCTAAACATCGTTCGGAGGATCCAACTTTCCGAAGCATGGAAAACATGAGTACAGTAAATATGCATGAGTCCCGGCCAATCAAAAAGCAAGAGAGCCGAACAGTGCCAATGGCTACTAGCGCGCCAATCAAAAAGAAAGAAAGTCGAGATCAATTTGATTCCAAAAAATCCGTTAAACATCGTTCGGAGGATCCAACATTCCGAAGCATGGATGAACCTCGGCCAATAAGCGATTCGAAACGATCTGCGACTAAGCCTATGAGTGTGACGGAGGTCATTATAATGAGGAATAGGGATTCTTCGGAGGAGGAAACACCTAGGAGTCGTTATAGGTCTGCAAGCCAAACTTCACAATTGGAGAGGAGCGAAAGTGTGTATTGGACTGAGCCTGTGGAGATACCACGAACTGTGAGCGCACATTTAAGCGCAACTGTGTCCGCAATCAAAATTCAGCCTCAAGAAAGGACAGACGCGAGGACATCTTCTGACAGTAGATCATCTGAAAGGGAATCATATGATGGTAGATCATCTGAAGGGGCACCATATGATGGCAGATCATCTGAAAGGGCACCATATGATGGGAGAACATCTGAAAGGGCATTATATAATGGCAGATCATCTGAAAGGGTATTATTTGATGGCAGATCATCTGAAAGGGCACCATATGATGGCAGATCATCTGAAAAGGCACCATATGATGGCAGATCATCTGAAATGGCATCATATGATAGCCAATCATCTAACAGAGCATCATCTGAAAGCGATACTGTACCTTTGATCGTAATTGTGCCTACAAGCAAGACTGGGCCTACAAGCAAGGCTGCGCCAACAACCAAGTCTGCGCCAACAAGCAAGACTGCGCCACCAAGCAAGACTTCGCCAACAAGCAAGACTGCGCCTACAAGCAAGTCTACGCATAAGAGCCCGGCAAAGGGTGGTTGTTGTCAGGGTACGCCTGTGCCTAATAGTATGCGTGCAAATTATCCTATGAAAAAGACGAAGCCTACGACTAAAAGTGTGGCTGCTGGCGGGAATTCGCCTGTAAGACAAACTAATGTACATGTGAAACAACATCGTGTTCCGTTTATGAAAAGGCGCTTGCGATTCGACGATAATCGAGTCGGTGAGAATCGACAAAAAGATACAGAGCATATTGAGGCGTCGGCAATGTTCTGGTGTGAAGGGGGGCCAGGACTTGCCCACACAGGCAATAAGGACCCGAATTGCTGTGAAAACCCAGAACTTATTGCGGAGTGCTGCGGTAAGCCGAGAGCGAAACGCTTCTATTGACTTTTGCTTTGTATCATGAATGGTGGTTTCTACAGTATCGTAGTTCAGCCGGATATTAAAATTGGATGAATATGCATTTATAATCGCCAAAGCATATGGAAATTGTGATATCAGCAAACATTCATCACTTATATTATAATTATTATTGCTACCAACCTAATGTCAAAATCACTGGTTTCGTTCGTATTGTAGCATCGTGTATGGGGATCTTTGAACATTTAATAAAGCTTTAACTAATAACTCTAATATAATTAATCGGCTATTATCAGCGACGGCCGCAGATTGTGGTTTCGCACAAAGGCAATTAAATAGTAACTTAACTCTTTGCGTCGTAAAGGTACAAAGGGTACAAAGCATACAGAATTATAAAATTTTACATTCAATTTCGCATTTTTTTCTGCAAGCACTTTTTCTAAAAAAATCGTTTTACTACTGTCTGTTTTAATAATTTTGCAAAAGAATTTTAACAAAATCGTTCAGCAGTATTTAAAAATGATGAAAACATAACAATTTATAGTAGATCCTTTCAGAAATGTTAAACAACATCGTTAGGAACAATAGTGATCAGTAAAAACGTTAAAAATATACAATAGTTGAAGTCATTATCGAGAATGTTAATTGCCAATATTTGAGTAATTAAATAAAATCTAACAATTAAAATACCACCTCGCACTAGATTTTAGATATATGAAGCTTAATTTTGTGCACTGCTGTACTATGTACACAACCATGATTTTCGTACTTTTCAAGTCTCTTATCAGTACTCATTAATAATATTAATTGAATTTCACCGCGAACAATTAAAATTGGAAGGAATTCGATAAACAAATTTGAGATTTCCGAAATTAAATTATTTTCTAGGACCTAAATAACTCTCCACAAACATGCTTAAATAGATTAATTTAGATTAAAATTATTGTAGCTTAAACAATTTTTAGTGAGAAATATTTATTCTACATATGACCCACATTGTTCAACAATACACATTTGAACTAGAAATTAGAATTGAGTGAAATATATTGTTTTAAAAATTTATATTTAGGTCATGAAAATAAGCTTATTTTTGTCATTTAAAACTTAAAACTTTAAGGAAAATAATAACTTTAAGTTTAATTTAAATAAAGGATGAGGGTATTTGTACATTTAGAATGTATAGGCAATTGGCTATCTATATTGTACTCTTAAGCTAAAAGATAGCAACTCCTCTTTTTCTTAGTTTTTAATTAATAGGTGTATTAGGTCTGTTATGACTTTAGCGATTGGCTGACAGTGTTTGAAAGCAGTAAAATCACTGCAAAAACTATATATCATATACACATCGTGTAAAAAGAATGACCTGTCTTGGCTCTACCCTCATCCCTTCGAGTTTATCAACCTTCGAATGGTTTGACAGTTTCCTTTGAAGCAATGACTGCACCAATGTCAAATACGTACAACTTAAGGCGGGTCTACAATAGTCGTAGTCGTAGAGTCGTAGAGTCGTAAGACAAGTCGTTCAGGATTTTTGACAGTCGTTGGAGTGACAACTTCCGGTCGTAATGTAGTCGTAGTCG
>JARJDW010022226.1:0-10117 GCA_030264715.1 Adinopsis sp. GC000173 | reverse complement strand
GTACGCTTCATCACGAGCAATCCCGGATATTGGATGTTCCATTGCCATCTCAATCTGCATGAGCAGGACGGAATGAGTGTGATATTTAAAGTGGGCGATGTCGATAATATACCAGACAAATTTCCACGTTGCGGTGATTTTGATTAGCAAACAACGAAAATTGCTTGTCAAATTTGTAATATCGTTAAATACAGTGTTGTATCTTCATTAAATTGTTAAATGCGAATGCATGCCACATTGCCACAGTATTAAAGGGTTCAATTCGATTTCCGCCCTGTGCTGGTTATGGAGTGGTGCGGTTCATATTGGATAATCCTGGTTTTTGGTTGATGCATTGCCACATCGATGCGCATTTCATGCAAGGGATGGCGCTGGAATTCAAAACCGGTGATTTTCGCAATGTTCCAAAGAATTTTCCACGCTGCGGAAATTTCTAACTTATAAATAAATAATTAGAATCAAACAATACTTACAGATGTTGTATTCTTTAGTTAAATCAATGTTTTTCAGATTTTGGGGACCGGCAAGACTAAGAATTTGTTTCAGCGAACCACTAGATGTAATTAACCTGCAAAATTTGCTTGCGGACCAGCGGTTGAGAAACACTTGAGTTCAATGGTCTTCATTCGCTTGCCTATCCGATGCAATACTGCAAAAAAATGTAATTTACTATTTATACACAAGATGTTTACGGCATTTACTTCTCCACTTCAAAAAACAAACAAAACTACTTAAACATACTCGTAAATTTGTAAATTTTTCGCTGTGATAGTGTAAATATGAATACATTACATTTTATTTTTCGTTAAACACTCCCCACCGTAAGCGAACTTACTGTCTCTCATATTTAAGCAAAAAATAGTGTTCGTATCGTGTCAGTTTAGCAATAAAAATGCTATATTTCACTATAATTGCAACACTACTAGGTAATATAATAGAACAATAAAAACACCACTGTCATCAGACAATTATCAATTTTTTAAAAATATTTTACAGCTTGTGGACAGTGTGGCGAAATATTACATCTGCCAGGTGATTAATGATGCAATTAATAAATTAAAATAATAAGTGTTGTTTGTTTAAGATTACAGCAATCATCCATGCCATCGAGATTGCACAAAAAACGCATCGCCGATGACATGCAATTACACCTTCTACATCGAACGCATGTACAGCATGAATCGGCAGTGCAAGAAGTGCATGCACGGCGCGACGTGGGATTGCTTCGCCGAGCAGTGCATCGTGCTTGATGGGCAGCAAACGGCGTTGAAGGTGGTGAATCGCATGCTGCCAGGACCGCAAATACAAGTGAGCAATAAAAACAATAAAAATATCGTACTAAATATTTTAAGCCACTTGTTATTAAGTGAAAACACTAAAAATCGATTTAAAAAATTTAGAAATTTCATAAAAACTAAGTAAAATTCGGAAATGTTGATTATTTTCTTGCATTTTTATCAAAATTTCGCATTTTAAGCAAGTTTTTGATACAAAAATTGTTATTAGTACTAAGAATTGCTTTAAATTATTCAAAAAATTAATAAAATGCAGAAATGTTAATTGTTTTCTTCCATTCTTATCAAAATTTCAATCTTTTAAGAAAGTTTTTGCAAAAAAAATGTTATTCGTTAAGCGAAAAGACTAAGAAACACCTTAAAAAAACAATAATTATATAAGAACTAGATAAAATCCAAAAATGTTAATTGTTTTCTACACATCTAACAAAATTTCGTATTTTTTAAATGAATTTTGAAGCATGCTTGCCAAAACTTACAATTATTGCCATTTTTCAATCCTAATTAATGTGCAGTAATTGCATGTAAAGAAAAAAAATTAAATTGCAAATATTCCAAGCTAATGCTCATGCTAATGATAAATATTATAAATTATAATCAACTGATACGCGACTTTTATAGTGTGGTACTACTATCCAGATTATTAGCGCTTTAAATGCAAATATAATTTCAAAATTGTAAATATTCATGGCGTCCTTGGAAAAATACCCAAAAAATAGCAAAATATTAAGAAGACTTGCATCTTTTCAACCCGCAATCGTAAATAATGTTAGCTATTGTCTATCAGGTATGCCAGGGCGACAACTTGGATGTGACCGTGGTGAACCAGCTCACTGCAGAGACGATCGGCATCCATTGGCACGGTATACACGTCATCCGGCAAAACTACATGGACGGCGTGCCGTATGTGACGCAATGCCCAACGATTCCAAAGGCGAAATTTCGCTACCACTTCAAGGTGACACAGTACGGCTCCTACTTCTACCATGCCCATTCCAGCCCGCATCGCATTGCCGGCCTATACGGCCCGCTGATTGTACGTCGCAGCAACGATCCGCATCGCTCTGAATACGATTACGATTTGACTAATCATACCATTTCGTTGATGGATTGGTTAACGCCGTCGAATGAAATCGTTCTCGACGATTATCTTCTGCTTCACATTGATTTGTCCGATGTCAAGAATGCGGCGGTGTTGTTGAACGGTTTCGGCGCGACAAAGAAGAATAACGTGCCGCCGACACGATTTATCGTTCAACGTAACAAGCGCTACCGTTTTCGTTTGTTACATCTCGGCGCCTTCGAGTGCCCGATTCGCTTCAACATCGACAATCACGACTTTCTCATTATCGCAGTAGATGGACAAGACATCGTTCCGGTTAAGGTTGATGCGATAACAATCGCGCCGGGTGAACGGGTTGATTTCGTGCTGGCGGCGAACCGCAAACCGCAAACGTATTGGATCAAAGCGAGAGGTGACTTAGTCTGTCACAATGTCACTGGGCTTGGATATCTTTCTTACGATGGGTATAATTCGAATCCGTCGAAGCGGAGCGTGGGATCTGAAAGCAAATCAGAAAACGTAAATAATTCCAGCTTTTTCCCAATCATTTTTCACAATTTTCAACTGCTTTTTAGATGTTGGGATATTTCGAGCAGTTCCCAAGCAAACACTACATCACCTACGACCGGGTGCAAAGTCTACAACCGATCGATAAGCGTCTTCGCGCCCAAAAAGCCGATTTAACGCTCTACTTTAGCTTGTTGTTGACGCAATACGTGAAGCCAGAGTATCGTGGCGTTGATGATTCTGTGGTATACACAGCGACGATTAATAACATCACCTTACAGCTACCTAGTACACCGTTAATCTTCACTTCTGGCAATAATCATCCGTTGTACTGCAATCAAACGAGTAAGAGTAAAGTTTGCGGCAATGGTGGACAAGTCTGCGATTGTTTGCATTTATTCGATGTAAGTTAATGTCTCTTAAAGATTGCATCACATTGATTTCAATAATATTTTTTAGTTACCCGTAAATTCCGTAGTCGAATTAGTTATGCTAAATCCCCGTTCGCCGTATAAAGATCGCTGGGTGGAATCGCATCCGATGCACATACACGGCTACCTCTTCAGCGTGCTTGCTATGGGCCAAACAAATGCAACAAACTACTACCAATTACAGGATAACGATAAGGCCGGTCTATTGCAACGCAACCTCCATAATGCAGCGTTAAAGGATTCGATTCCAGTGCCGAGCGGCGGTTACACCATCGTACGCTTCATCACGAGCAATCCCGGATATTGGATGTTCCACTGCCATCTCAATCTGCATCAGCAGGACGGAATGAGTGTGATATTTAAAGTGGGCGATGTCGATAATATACCCGACAATTTTCCACGTTGCGGTGATTTTGTTTAGCAAGTTTGTCAAATTTCTAATATCATTAAATAGAATGTTGTATCTTCATTAAATTGTTTAATGCGAATGCATGTAACATTGTTACTGCGCGCAGGCGTTATTTGCCTCATATTTAAGCAAGTAATAATGCTCGTATCGCGTCAGTTTAGCAGCAAAATGCTACATTTCACTATAATTGCAACGCTACTGGGTAATAGAATAACAAACATTGTCATCGAACAATTATATTAATTATCTATTTTACAGCTGGCGGACTTTGTGGCGAAATTTTACATATGCCAGGTGATGATTAATGGAGACAAATAATTGATGAGCTAAAACAAATAATGTTTGATTCAGATTACAGCGATCATCCATGCTTTCGCGATTGCAACAATGCGTCGGCGATGACATGCTCGTACACCTTCTACACCGAAAAGATGTACAGCATGAATCGGCAGTGTGAGGATTGCATGCGCGGTTCGACGCGGGACTGCTTCAACGAGCAATGTGTGGTGCTCGATGGGGAGCAAAAGTTGCTGAAGGTGGTGAATAGGCTGCTGCCTGGGCCGGCGATACAAGTGAGCGCAAATACAATAATATATAATACCGGATTAAGCCTTTAGTAGATCCTAAATATGAAAAGCTACGAAGCGAGAGCAATTTTTTGACAAATTTCATTCTATTTACACATTTTTTGCTGTTTTTTATGACATTTTCATAGTTTTCGCTTATTGTTTACAATTTTTGTTATTTTTTCTCGCTTTGTTTATAAAAAAACGACGCTGAGAATGCTACTAGAAACTTTTCAGATCACTCGAATGTAATCAATCATCATTGTCAAGTCTTCTCACAACACAATAAGAATCGCTTTTTAAAAACAAAATTAATAAAAATTGGCAACGTCAATGAAACTGCTTATCAACTTATAACAATGATAATGATTAGCCATTAGTTAATTGCATGAAAAATGTAAACAAACAATTAGTTACAGCAAAAACTAATTCGACGATAAATATCTTATACGATAGAGAAGCACCAATACACGTGTCTAATTATTATGATAAAGATAAGATGATAATTTTCAATGTTATAGTTAATTAAGAGTTTACAGTATGTAGGGAGACCTAAAAGGAAGCGGAGTAAGATATTTCTGCTCATTTTCACGCCTTTTTGAGCAAATTTTGACTCGCTTTTACCAGAAATTGTTCGAATGAGACAAGTTGGAGTCAGGGAAGGTTGAAAATTGAATGAAAATCATATAAAAATCGAGTCCACCTATCACCATTCGCAATTCATTGAATTCGCCTTTCCCAAGGTAGTTTCGGTCAAAACGCGTTGAAAATCGCTCGAAAAATGCGTAAAAATGAGCAACAATTTGTAGATTTGTATGGGCGACACTCTGGATATAATGGTGGAGAATCACTTCGACGCGGAAACGATCGCCATCCATTGGCATGGCATACACGTCAACAACAAAAACTATATGGATGGCGTACCATATGTAACGCAATGTCCCACAATTCCAAAAGGGAAATTCCGATATCGTTTCACGGTGAATCAGTACGGCACCTACTTCTACCATGCGCATTCCAGTCCGGCTTTCATGGATGGTCTATACGGTCCGTTGGTGGTGCGACGCGGCAACGATCCACATCAAGCCGAGTACGATTACGATCTCATCGAGCATACAATCGCGCTGAAGGATTGGCAAACGCCGCAAAACGAAATCGCCCAAGATCAGTATCTTCTTTTACATTATGATTTAACGTATATTAAGACAACGGCGGTGTTGTTGAATGGTTTCGGTGCAACGAAGCACAATAATGTGCCGCCGAGTCGATTCGCTGTCGAGCCGGTATTGAAAAACAGACAATATAAAACAACACAACTTATTAATACTGAATTTATTTATAGAATAAGCGATATCGTTTTCGCTTAATGCACTTCGGTACGTATGAATGTCCAGTTCGCTTCAGCATCGACGGGCACGACTTACTAATCATCGCAGTGGATGGACAAGACATTGTTCCACTCAAAGTCGATACAATATCAATCGTACCGGGAGAACGTGTTGATTTCGTATTAACTGCGAATAACAAACCGCAAACGTATTGGCTGAAAGCGCGCGGCGATTTACTTTGCCACAATGTTACCGGTCTTGGATATGTTGATTATATTGGCTACGAATCCAGTCCATCAAAGCTAACATCCACACATGAAAGCAAATCAAAAATCGTAAATTCTATTTACGTTTATATATTTACCTTATTAATGGTAATAATTTTAGATGTTGGGATATTTCGATCAATTCCCAAGTCAGCACCACATCAACTACGACCAGGTGGAAAGTTTAGAAGCGATCGATCCGCGTCTTCGTGCTGAAAAAGCAGATTTAACGCTTTATTTCAGCTTGCTATTGACGCAATATGTGAAGCCACAGTATCGTGGAATTGGTGATATCGTGGTATACACGGCGACTATGAACAACATCACCTTACAGCTATCTAGTACACCGCTAATCTTCAATACTGCTGATAATCATCCGTTTTATTGTAATCAAGACAATAAGCAGCAAGTGTGTGCTCATGGTGAAGAAGTCTGTAACTGCTTGCACCTATTTGAAGTTAGTTAATAATATATAAATTACATTTATCATTGATTTCAATATTCTTTTAGTTACCTGTTGATTCCGTAGTGGAAGTAGTATTTCTAAACCGCCGCTCACCATATCCAGATCGCTGGGTGGAATCCCATCCAATGCACATACACGGCTACGTCTTCAGCGTGCTCGGTATGGGCATGACAAATGCAACGAACTACTACGAGTTGATCGACAACGACAAGGCCGGTCTATTGGAACGCAACTATCATAATGCAGCGCTGAAGGATACGATTGTGATGCCGGGTGGCGGTTACACCATCGTACGTTTCATCACGAACAATCCCGGATATTGGCCGTTCCACTGCCATCTCCATTTGCACCAAGAGGATGGCATGAATGTTATATTTAAAGTGGGCGATGTCGATAATATACCGGCAAACTTTCCACGCTGCGGTGATTTTGAATAATAACTATGCATTTTGAATTGTTATAACCGTTATAACCTATGAAATATATAAATTTCGTAAATGTTTCATTAAATACAGTAGAGCTATTACCTGTTACTCTTATTAATTACAAAATAACCATTGGCAACAACTAAGTCACAATTCTAAAGTTATTATTTATTAAAACAAAGAAAAACAACGATATCTTTAAAAAGTCAAAATGACAGCATTTTGTTTGGAATTTATTCAAGTTGTACCAACAGACACGTCATTATTTTTTTTCTAGTCCTAACTAGACATTAAAACAACGCAATTCGCATAATCAGGTCGAATTTATTATTTATTAATAACTAAACACGATTTATGGTGAATTTCATTTAAATTTAAAATTAATATCTGCCAGCATTAACAAAGTTAGTCTACCGCCTCGTAGATGTCGCAATAACCAATTTATTGCTTTGGCACACCTGCTGCTCCGCACGCACACTCTTTCAACTTCACGTCGATACGTGAGTGAGGTTAGAATTAATTTTGTGCGTGCATTTATATAAAATAACACGTAAGTACATGCAATTAATATATGTTACAACGCCCAATCAATAATTAAACATATTTTGTTAATGAAATACATGATTCGAGCAAGCAAAAACGTGTATTTAACGAATATGGAGCGTTTAAAATGTAACACATGTTACAAGCGTACACATTGACATATTTTCTGCTTACAGGCGATGTCGCGATTTTTTGCTGGATCCGATTCGGATTCAGATAGCTCATCGGAGGATGAGCAGATTCAACGTGCGGCAGTCCCGGCATATACAGTAAGTTGATTATGTATATAGGGTACGAATCGAATTAACGCTTAAATTATTATAGTTTAGCGATGATGAGGAGGAGGTGAAACGTATCGTGCGTTCGACGAAAGAAAAACGCTACGAGGATTTGACGAATATCATCAAGCAGATTCGTAACTTCAAGAAGATCAAGGATATGAGTTCGATGCTGTCGAGTTTCGAGGATTTGCAGCGTGCGTATGTAAAAGCGATGCCGGTGATCACTAAGGAGGAGAACGGCATTACGCCACGCTTTTACGTGCGCTGCCTGGTGGAGCTCGAGGACTTTATCAACGAGATGTGGGAGGATCGTGAGGGGCGCAAGAATATGAATAAGAACAATAGCAAGTCGTTGGGTTCGATGCGTCAGAAGTTGCGCAAGTACATTAAGGATTTCGAGGACGATATCAGCAAGTTTAGAGAGAATCCGGACCAGCCTGATGAGGAGGAGGAGGAAGAGAAGCGCGAACCGGAACCGGATTCGGATACGGAGAGTATCACAAAGGTGGCCAGCAAACCGACGACTGAACGTTCGAAAGCTAGTCCGGAGGATGACGACGAATCGGATTCGGATGAATGGCCGAGTGATACAGAATCATCAAGCGGCAGTTCGAGCGATGAGGAGAAATTTACGTCAATGCGTGAACGTTTCTTGAAAAAGACCGGACCGACTCAGGAAGAAGATGAAGAGAAGGAACGTCGCAAGGAGGAGCGTCGTAAGGAGCGCAAAGATAAGGATCGACGCAAGGCAAAGCGGGATGACGATGAGGATGGTGAAGGCGAATGGGAGACGGTTAAAGGCGGCGTTGCTCTGCCCAGCGAGAAGCCGAAGATGTTTGCGAAGGACGCCGAAATCGATTTGCCGGTGGTCATTAAGAAGCTGAACGAGATTATGGCGGCGCGCGGTAAGAAGCGCACCGATCGCCGTGAGCAAATCGAGCTGTTGCACGAACTGCAAACGATTGCCGAACAGCATCATCTCGGGCCGGCGATTAACGTTAAGATCAAGTTTGCCATCATCTCTGCGATCTTCGATTACAATCCGAAGGTCTCCGATGCGATGAAACCGGAATACTGGACGAAGTAAGTTTAAATTGACTTATGCACGTATTCTCGCCACTAGCATTTACCATGCCGTTCACAACCTGAAAACTACAAAATAGGGACATTTTAAAAATTATATTGGGGTATCTTTATGTCAATAGAATAGATTCGTGTATTTGTAACACTTATTTAATAGAAAATCTATTCTGTTGACATAAAAATATCCCTGTTTGTAGTTTTTAGATTATGATTGGCATGGTAACGTTATCGGTTACTTAAATGCAAGTGACGAGAATACGGGCATTAAATTTTAATGCAAAACTGTATAAAATGATGTGATTTTTAGATTGTTGGAGCGTATGGGTGAGCTGCTGGACACTCTCCTAAAGAACACGAGCATTATTATTAATGATAGCGTCACCGAGGAGACAGAAAGCTTCGATACACAACCCTATCAAGTGCACGGTTGCGTACTGACCTCGCTCGAACGCCTGGACGATGAGTTTACCAAGCTGCTGAAGGAGTGCGATCCGCATAGCAATGAATACGTTGAACGGTAATTGCAATGATTAATTTAATAATTAAAAATATATAATTTATTAATTTTTGTTTGTTTTGTTTTTAATAGATTAAAGGATGAGTGTAAGGTATCGAACATCATCGATAAGGTGAAGCTGTACTTGGAGGTATTGAACGATCCGTCAGAGCGTTGTAGGATCTATTTGAGAAAGATTGAACATTTGTACTACAAGTTCGATCCGCGTGTTTTGCAACAAAAAATGGTGAGTGACAAGACAAGAGTATTAATTGTAGTTCGGATGACCGGCTATCAATTTTTATTGTTTTCGCGTATTTTCAATGCAATTTTCACAGCGTTTTTTTTTAATATTACAATCCACATTTCCGGAGGTAGACCAATTGAAAATTTCATGAAAATCGCTTGGAAAATACATGAAAAAAAAACAAAAATTGATAGCCGGGTGACATTTTTGTTTTCACGCATTTTCCATGCAATTTTCACGGCGTTTTCTTTCTAAAATGTTGCAATTCACGTTTACGGAGGTAGAGCAATTGAAAATTTCATGAAAATCACTTGGAAAATGCATGAAAATCAATGAAAGACGGAAAAAATTGACAGCTGGTAGACATTTTTGTTGTTTTCACTTTTTTTTCTAAAATGTTACAATCCACCTTCTTGATGAAGTATTTTGTACTTATTTACCCCCCTTTCGTTTATATAATTCATTCAACTTTATAAAATTAAGCGTATTCATACTTCTCAAAAGCTTTTTACGACAGTTTTAAGTCACCGTTCAATAGGTTTTAGTGCATGTAAAGATTGATTGAAACTATACCACATTTAAATTGAAACTGTTTGGAGAATAATAAAGGATGTGTTTTTTAGGGTACGATTGGTCCCGAGGTGCAGACATCCCTGCAAGAGATGGACAAACTATGCAAGTACATCTACGCGAAGGACGCCACCGATCGTC
>JARJDW010022224.1:0-11149 GCA_030264715.1 Adinopsis sp. GC000173 | reverse complement strand
ATTGAATTTCGCCAATATTTTTAGGGCTTGCGTGTAAAGTCATTAAATTCACACAGACAATTGTATAAGAAAAAGAAACTTAATATTGTTCAATTGATTGAAAGATATTTATAATTATAATGCGAAAAACATGCTCCAAAATGCTGGTATGTTTTATACTTCGTGTGTATTAAATGTCGCACTTTACTTATACATTACTTTTGCTGTATAAATTAAATAATATACGAACATAAATTAACTATTTTCAGCTTTAAAACAAATTTGAAAACCAATTACTTGTTTAATTCAAGTATGTAGTTTACAGGAAGCGAATTAATAATTGTTACTTACTCTTACCACATTTGTTTCCTCTTCATTTATTAATGATTTTACGTAAATATACATTTATCGCATTTTATACATAAGCACTTATATACTCATCTTGATGCATGACAATTAGAACTACAACTGGCAATAGAATAAAAAAACAAACTATTTTTCCATATGAGTTGCCTACAATTTGACACCTTTTTCTATGTAATTAATAACATGCGTATTTTGTCAATGATTTCCTCCAAACTACTTTGACATGACGCATTTAAATATAAATTTATAGTATTTTATACATAAGCCATTATATATTTTGACGAATGACAATTAGAACTAGAATTGGCAATAGAATAAAGAAAACAAACTATTTTTCCTTATAAGTTGCCTGCAACTTGACACCTTTTCTACGTAATTAATGATTACTACCAACTACTTTGACATGAAGCATTTATTACTGTCAACTATTACAATATAGTACGATGAACGCAAAGGGATTTGAACGAAATGAGAAGAATCCAAGGGAGCATGCAAATGTATTCGAAGTCATATTCTTCACGTAAATATATTCGAATCAATTAGTCAGTAAATGGCATAGATAATTGTATTTTAACTTCTAGTTTCACATTTAAGACGTTTAAAACTGGATGGAAGACGGATTTCGGCGACAAAAACTTATACAAAACGCTGACCAATCAACGTTCGAAACATTGGGGCAATATACTTGAGATGGAATGGTCGAAACAATTGTCGTGTGCGAAGCCCTCGCTGTTTAATGCGCTACGAAACATGTTCGCCAAAGATGTGATTAATAATAGCATCCTTTTAGGCATTTTGCTAGCCGGAAGGTCAAATTAACTAAATTGATACGAAGACAAGATAATGCTATTTGCTGTTACAGATTGGTACAGTCCGTTCCGCTTTACTACTTAATGCTCTATTTCACGCCAGGCCAAACTGATTATACGTTCACAGACGGGGCCATTTTTACCACGTTGGTGATTGCGCCATCACTGCTTTATGTAATGCTAATACATTGGTATTTGTTAACGATGCAACAAGTGGGCTTGAAGATGCGTGTCGCTTGTTGCTCGCTGGTGTATCGGAAGAGCTTGCGATTGAGTCGGAAAGCGTTGGGAGAAACGACAATCGGTCAGTTGGTCAATCTGCTATCGAACGACGTGAATCGTTTTGATTGGGCATGCTTTCAAATGCCGATGATCATCGTCGCACCATTTGAATTAATACTATCGGTCGTTTTATTGTATGTGTATGCTGGATCTAGTCCGATGATTGCTGTGGTGTTCATTTTAGTACAAATACCATTACAAAGTATATTATGCTTTGATTGCATTGCAAATGCAGATTGTTTGCTAATATTGTTCGGTTTCAGTTTATTTGGGTAGAATATTTTCTAAAATACGACTGAAAACGGCATTGAAAACCGACGAACGCGTTCGGCTAATGAATGAGATCATAGCCGGCATTCAAGTGATTAAAATGTATACATGGGAGAATCCATTCATTAAATTAATAGCAAAGATTAGAGGGTTTGTATAAAAAAAATTAATCAGTTGCCATCAATTTGTCTTATATATATAAGAACAAACACCGCTCCTTATCCGCTTCTTATTAGTCTTGTTTGCTAATATATCAATGTCTCTTTTTTGATTAAAAGTTATGTTCAAAAGTACTGTGAGTACTTTTCGTATCAAATGAGTCACTAAATAATGATATTTGCTGAAAGATAGTAAATTAAACCTAAATTTATATATTTTATTAAAATACTCAAATTCTTGGTAATATAATTTAATATAAACATAACAGAATGTTTAAATATTGCAATAAAATAAATAGATTTAGTCAAACATTAACTGAGTGATTCAGTTGTGGATGATAAAAAAGGTTAGGCTTTCGATTTCGCGGCAAATTGGAGTTAACCGAGTTAACGGAGTCAATCGTGGAATTTTAAAGTACTAAAACATGCGAGTCATATAGATAGTCGTAGGACTTTGTAACGATTCTTTTAAGCTAGCTAGAGGACGAAAATTGGGATATAAAATGCAGCAATATACAAATTACTCATTTCTTTTAATTAACTGACGTTTCGAGTTTCGAGGTTATGAAATTTAACTCATTTTAATTTGTAATTATTATTTACTAATAGGCATCAACATTATACAATAGTTCAAACTTGGAAGATGAATATGAATATCGTTCGAAACATGAGTTAATTAATTTGTATATTACTGCATTTTGCATCACAAATATTGCCCTCTACCCATCTTCAACGAATCCTTACAAAATCATTAATTAACTTTTACAACACATTAGACAAATATAATAGTCGTTGAATTTACAACGGTATCATTTAAGTTTTTACTAAATTTGATTAAGTTATTGCCTTTTGAGACTTTGTAGTTAGTTATCTTTTGCGGAAAGTCTTAAACTAACATTTGCTTTTTCCATACAACCTATATGTCTGTTTCAATTCCTAGAGTTTCATAATAATTTTGAACTTCATATAACAAGAACCGTCATTAATTCATACAACCAATAAAATTATTAATTTTTAATCTATGTGTATAAATGGTTAATTTAATAGATTAGATATTTGTAATTTATTATTTCGTCGCAGTCTATCATCCGTGTTAATTATTTAACAAAAAAACAAAGACCACTTTGATTATTCACATTAATTAATCACTTAACGCATATTAAATGTTTAGGAATTTATAAATAGTAGCTAAATATTTAAATTTCTCAAAACATATTATTCGAACGCTTCTCGGAATCATCAATCATTAAACTAGTAATTTCAATGATAAAGTGTAATTGATATTCATATGAAATAGTTTGTTGTTTTGCTGAATTAAATTATTATTTATACATTGCAAGGCAATAATTTATTATAAATAATTATAAATAGACGATTCACTCAGGAATTACATAAGTTTCGTAATTTTTCTGTATTATTTACTTTATCTAAGTGTATGTATTGGTTTGGCTAATAAGTCACGGCCTTTATTAATTTAAAAAATTTCATTCACAAATTAGTATAAGTCTATTTATATGTTAATTAAGATATCGAAGGGTTTCCATTTCAATAAAATTAACAATAAAGGTGACAAATACAAATGTGGCGCATTTTTAAGGTACATATCTTACATATGAGCGAGCGAGTCAAATTTTAAATTACTTAAATTTACTAAAATAGTAACAAATTATTAACTATTTAATAAGTGTTTTTATCATAAATTGGCTTTGGCCTTTTGCAAAATTAGCAAAAAATGATGATGATGCATTTGACATTGAACGAAATGTGGTGCAGCTTTATCGAGCTTAAAACGCTCATTTTTGATAATTAAAAAAAATATTTTAAGAATCTCAAAATTATCAAACCGTTCAGCAACAAAAAGATTAAGCGATTGTACTTTGTACAGAAAAACTAAATCTTTGAAGTAGGATTTTCATTACAAACGGCAATGACTACATATTTTGTCGATAACTGTTTAAACCAACATAAATTGCTACTGTACCTTTCACACAATTTGACATCCAAAGAGGCGGCAATGATTTTCGTAAGCGAATCTAATTGCAATGAATCAAGAAACTTTACTGCTCGCCAACTAGATTAATTTAATAAGTGTTTATCACAAAGCACTAGTTTTTAATTATGAGTTGATTAACAGGTTATTAGTTTAAGAATTTCATCATATTTTTTAGAAAAAGAATGAAATTTTGAAACAACGTTTAACCATTACTGTGTCTTTATAGCACAATTATTTCTTGTCAACTAAATTAATTTAATTAGTTTATAGTTATGATTTGATTAACAGGTTGTTACTCCAAGAAAGCCATCACATTTCATAGACAAAAAATTAAATCTTTGAAGGAATAATTAGAAATACGAAAGAAGAGACAATGATTTATAAGCCAACCCAATTGCAACGAATAAAGAAATTCTATTTCTTGTCAACTAGATTAATTTAGTTAGTGTCTATGACAAAATAATTATGGTTTTGATTAACAGGTTGGAAGTCAAAGAAATTCGCTCAGCGTGCAACATCAAAGCGTTCCTACTATCATTGTCGGTATTTAGTGCACGTCTTGCTGTATTCCTCGCTGTCATTGTGTACATTCTCACCGGCAATATACCCTCCGCTCCATACATGTTTATGGTTGTTTCGCTGTTTAATGTGCTCAGACAAAGTCTTACTGTTTCGCTGCCGAACGCAATTGTACAACTTGCTGAAGCGTTAATTTCGGTCGGACGCATCGAGAAATTTCTGCTCTACGAGGAACGCGTCGTCGATGCCTTACCGCCCGATCCCAACAGCGAGTTTGCATTGAAATTGACAAACGTCACAGCACGATGGGTGGAATCGTTGCCGGACAATTCGTTGGAAGGTATCAATCTGGAATTAACGAAACCAAACCTGATGGCAGTGATTGGTGCGGTTGGTAGCGGCAAGACGAGCCTAATCAAGCTGATATTGAGAGAGCTGCCATTGCGAAGCGGTTCGTTGTATGTGAACGGTAAGATTTCGTACGCATCGGATGAGCCGTGGCTGTTTGCCGGCAGCATCAAAGAGAACATCCTATTCGGCGAGACGTACAATCAGAAGCGCTACAACAAGGTGATTGAGGTGTGCGCGCTGAAGCGCGATCTAACACTATTCCCATTCGGTGATGACACTTTAATCGGTGAGCGCGGTTCCATGCTGAGCGGCGGACAAAGAGCGCGAGTTAATTTAGCGCGCGCTATCTATCGCGACGCTGATATTTATCTCTTGGATGATCCACTTTCAGCGGTCGATGCGCACGTTGGCAAACAGATTTTCGATGATTGCATACGCGATTACCTGCGCGATAAATGCACCATCTTGGTGACGCATCAGATCCAATATCTTAAATTGTTGCCGCACATTCTAATGCTGCAAGATGGCAAGCCGGTCTATGAAGGGGATTATAACGGTTTGCACAAATATGCACCACATTTTGCCACAATACTAAAGGAGGAAGAAGAGGACGAGCCGACTGAGACACAAGTTACAGTGTTTGAAGAACGCTCCGCAGAGAAGGTAACTGAAATGATGCAAGAATTTAGACGGAAAGGGAAGGTCAAAATGAAGGTATACGAAGGATATATTAAAGCTGGCGGAAGTTGGTGGAGTTGTTCTTTCGTAGCATCACTACTTCTATTGTCTCAACTTTTTGCTAGCGCTTGTGATTACTTCATTACATATTGGTAAGCTAGATTCAGTGTGAGATAGAAACAACTCTCACATTTTAAGAGGTCAATGTAGAATTCCTAAAATCGATTATGATATTTCGTGTTTGAATTTCATTCGTTACCTAAGGAACTTTACTTCACTTTTTTAGTTATTTGGGGTGGGAGTTTCTTTCTGATACACTTTTTACCTTACTATCTATTAAGGAAATATCTATTTCTTCGTACTGTTAAAATTGCATATTTTAGGGTTAATACCGAACAGGTTCGCCCTTATACGAACGAAGAAGAATTACTATCAACAAATGCATGCATCTACATCTACTCTGCATTGATTTTCTTGATGGTGGCGGTGACGATGCATAGATCTGCGAAATTTTTCTCATATTGCATGACAGCATCCACGAATTTACATAATAATATGTTCGAGAAAATTGTGCGCGCCCCGCTGACTTTCTTCCACAAGAATACGTCAGGAAGGATTTTGAATCGCTTCTCAAAGGATATGGGAGCCATAGACGATATATTTCCGGTTGTTGCCGTTGATGCATTACAAGTTATTGCCATAAAATGATGTGTTTATTTGTAATTAATGCCGAATGTTTGCAGATTGCGTTGTCCGTTTCAGGAATACTTGTTGTAACTATCATTGTATGTCCCTTGTTATTGGTTCCAATTGTTTTTGTATTAGGTATTTGCATTTTTTTACGTAAAGTTTATTTAAGAACAAGCAGAAGTTTAAAACGTCTAGAAGGAACAAGTATTTATTAAATATATGTAGATGTTTACATTTGTTTTACTAGCAGATATATTTTAGCCAAAAGTCCTGTTTTTACTCATATAAATTCATCCCTACAAGGATTAACCACGATACGAGCATTGCAAGCCGAAGCGGTTCTACAGGACGAGTTTGATAATCTACAAGATATCCATAGTTGCACTTATGATCTATTCATTAGCATTTCACGTGCGTTTGCATTTTATTTGGACCTCACCGGTTGTATATACATTGCAATTACTGGATACCTTCTTCTTGTAGCTGGAAACAATGGTATTAACTATATCTATACTAACAACAGTCATTATAATGTATTAAAACACGCAAGCTGTCTGTAAAAGAATGTCCTCGTTTAGGAACTGTAAGCCGTAGAGTAAAATTTAGTGGAATAACTAGAAAATTGGGGCCCGGGTGAAAAAAATCGTAAATTAACGCCGTCTTTACAACAAAACTCATATATACATATATATATATAATTTTTTAAATCCATTTTTTGCCTAGCACCTCAATTCTTTAGTCTTTTATTATAGTTTCAACTTGCTAAATTGCTACAAAGACAACGGTTGCTAAAGGAACGGTTAATTAGTTTCCTTCTAAGTTGAAATCGAAATTAAATTGTTTCGATACTAAAATATTCTTTTAATAGACACTTAGTAAGTTTTACATAATTATTCATAATGGCTGATCGACAGACTTAATAGTACATTGAATTATGAAAACTATTTAGATATCGCTGGAAACGTTGGATTGGCATTGACTCAAACCTTAAATCTGACTGGAATGCTGCAATGGGGTATGCGACAATGGACGGAGACTGAAAATAATATGACATCCGTTGAAAGAGTCTTTGAATATACGATGATAGAAAGTGAAAAAGCGCAAAATGAAAGGGAGTTAAAAGCCAAATGGCCGACGGAAGGTGCGATTGAATTTCGGAATGTGTATATGAAATATGCGGCCGAGGACCAATACGTATTAAAGGATTTAAATTTTGCTATAAACGCGAAAGAAAAGGTTGGTGTGGTTGGACGTACAGGTGCTGGAAAGTCTTCTATCATTATCTCTCTATTTCAATTATCAAATACAAGCGGTGCGATATTAATTGATGGTGTTGATACGCGCACAATACGCTTGGATATATTGCGTTCGCACATTTCTATAATACCTCAAGAACCTGTACTTTTTGAGGGTACGCTACGGCGCAACTTGGATCCCTTCGAGGAACATGATGACAGTGAATTGTGGAGTGTTCTGGAAAAGGTTGAATTGAAATACACAGCGAAATCATTTCCATTAGGTTTATTATCCAAAATGTCAGAAGGAGGTTCAAATTTTAGCATAGGACAAAGACAACTTTTCTGCCTTGCGCGTGCAATACTACGCAATAATAAGATGTTAATTATGGACGAGGCGACAGCAAACGTTGATCCACACACCGATTCGCTAATTCAAAGAACGATAAAACGAGAGTTTGAAGATTGCACAATTTTGACCATCGCACATCGTTTACATACCATTTTAGACTGCGATAAGGTGCTTGTTATGGATGCGGGCGAATCTAAGGAGTTTGATCATCCGCACATATTACTCCAAAATAAAGAATCACTTTTCTCTAAAATGGTAGCTCAAACTGGAAGAAGTACGTCGATGGACATTGCTAACATTGTCGAAAATGTAGGTAAAACATTATGTACATAAAACAAATGATTAATCAATTTATTCCAGAATTATTACAAAACGCATGAGAAAAAAGAGGGTAGTATAGCTGATGTTAGCAATGGTAATGATAATAATAATAATGATAATAATGGTAATAATGATAATGATGTTAACGATGATAATGAACCTGAACCTAATAAATCAATAAATATGTAAATATATGTATAATAATAAATTGTTTTAAATATCTATATATTTTTAATATATCAATTCAAATCTCGCGCGTTTTGCATGTCACATGATTTAAATGCAGCGCTCCTATTGGCCGAATAATTTCGCTCACATATGGCAGCTTTCCAAGATGGATGCTTCAACTTCATTATGTGATTCGTTATTATGTCGCTTGTGTGGTGAAGAAAACGAGAGCGGTACACTCTTATATCAGATCAATGAAAATAAAGAAAATTTATCTGAAATTATAAATAAATATTTACCAATTAAAGTAAGTTTTCATTGTATTATTTGAATAATTTGGGATGCAACTTGACTCACTTTCTTTTTCAAACGAAATTTAAATCAAGTTAATTTACTTTTTCTCTTGCAATATTTCAAGATTGAACAAGATGGTAAATTTCCCTGCACGCTTTGTCCTGGTTGTACGATTCAATTGGACGCCACCAAATCATTTTTCGACTTAATTGTGCAAGGTCAGAATAAGTTGAGGGACATATATTTATTACAAGAAGAAACCAAAAGAAGAGAAGCCAAACGAAAGGAACAGCTGCAAAATGCATTACAGGCAGTCAGCCCCAACTCATCCGTACAAACATATACAGTGCAAGCTGACGAAACCGGTGAAAAAATATTTATCCAAAGTACAGAAATTGTAATATAAATTATCCATTTGAAGCTAATCATAATTGTTTTAGTATTGTCGGAGGGTCCTTTATTTTCGCCTGAACATGAGATAGCCTTAAAGGTAAATGGTCTGGATAAGCAAAAACGTCGAAGGGGAAGGCCACCAAAATCTCAACATGCTCAGCATGCTCCTCAACATGTTCAACCAGTTATCGAAACAATCTCCGAAGAAATCAAAGAACAACAGGAAGAGGAAATAATAGAATATGACGCAAATGGGAAACGTAAACGTCGGATTAAAAAGCCATTGCGTTATTCAGAGCTTATACAGGTACGGTGTTATTCGAAGATAAGCCAAGTAGTTTACATTTCTCGATTGATGATGACTTAGGGCAAAGAGTTGGATCGAATTTTCAAGGAGGAGGGCGTTGCTGACGAAGACGATGGCTTGGACAGTGAATCAAGACTGCGCAAACATAAAGTTGAGGAAATGAAAGATGGTTTGACTGATGAGGATGAGATTATCGGTCATATGCAGGGCAAGGATGGCGAAAATCTAGGCCATTTAATCGTTGTCAGTAAAAATGGCAGTAGGATTAAATCAAAACCTAAAAGTAATTATTAAATTAATTATTAGTATGTAATTAGTGTTATATACGGTGTTGCGGATCAGAAGAACAAGCAATTACATGTATGTATCAAACGAGTTTATTGACTCTGCTTCTTACTTTTTATTAATTTACAAAACTTGTTCTTCATATACGACTCCTTCATTGCATATATTAATCAACACCATAATACCAAAATTATATTGGTTTTCATTTGTAATTATATGTTTAAAATAACGTCGTAGATTATATTGCTGGATGATTAAAATATATCAATTAATTTTAATATTATTCAGATTATATTCGAATGTGAAATTCAATGCCAACAAAAATGATCTCCTAATGGTGTTTATTATTTGAGAAAGATAGTATCAATATAATAAAGATTTTTTAAGGAATGGTGTTAATCAATTTTGTGCATTTCAGTCGTGCATATATTTATATATTTTCTTAAATTTAGCAAAGAAAAGGGAGAAGTTTGAGTGCGATATATGTGGTCGTGCCTTTTTACATTTGGGTAGATTAGAATTGCACAAATCTTGCCACAAAGACATCAAGTTCGGATGTAAAACATTAAATTGTGATGAAAGCTACCAAACCAAATTGGAATTGGAAGAACATCAACAAAATATGGGCCATTCGGGTATTACAGTAATTGAATCTTTAGAAAATTATGTAATTCAATATAGCTTTTTGTAAATTAAGTAATTATTTTAATGCTACTATAATTTTAGGGCCAAGTTGAAGTAAATAGCACAAGTAGCATGGCAGAAAATTCAAATATCATCATTCCGAATTCTATAACTGAGAACGGAAATAAGCGAACAAAGTTCCAATGCGAATTGTGCGATAAAATGTTTTCATGCAAGCAAAATTACGAAATGCATATTAAGACGGTGCATGAGAAGCAACGATCCTACGCCTGCGACAAATGCGACAAAAAGTTTTGCTATCCGAACCTATTGCAAACGCATATGCTACAGCATGCTGAAAAAACGTATCCCTGTGAAACATGTGATAAGGTGTTTAATCATCCGAGCAGTCTGGTGTACCATAGGGAAGCCGAACACAACAATGGTCGGCGATTCGTTTGCAACAAGTGCAAGAAGTCGTTTAAACACAAGCAATTGCTATTGCGCCATCAGCTGGTGCACAGCAACGAACGGCCCTATGCGTGCAAGTACTGCGGCGCCAGCTTTAAATCGCGTGCGAATTTGTTCAGCCACATGCCGACGCATACCGGTGAGAAGAAGTTCTTCTGCTCGCAGTGTGGGCAATCATTTGCGCATAAAACGTCGCTGACGTTGCATATGCGTTGGCACAGCGGACAGAAGCCGTATAAATGTGATGTATGCCTTAAAGCATTCTCGCAGAAGGGGAATTTGGCGGAGCATAGACGAATTCACACAGGTATTATGATAATTTTAAAATTTTGACACAATTTATAAGAAATATCGTTATTGTAGGAGAGAAACCTTATGGTTGTACGTATTGTAATAGACGTTTCACAACGTCATCGCAATACAAGTTGCACGTTAAGAGACACACCGGTGAACGGCCGTGGAAGTGTGAATTTTGCTCAAAATCGTTCTTACATAGAGATACGTGGAAGTGTCACACTAGACGGCATAAAAATGAAAAGCCATTTCAATGTCAACATGTAAGTGTAGTATTCATAATTGCCATTATTGCGTTTATCAATAGATA
>JARJDW010022221.1:0-10154 GCA_030264715.1 Adinopsis sp. GC000173 | reverse complement strand
TCAGCCTAAAACAGAAAGATTTATCAACACATTAACAGAAATTTTGCATGTCACATTAGTTAATGCATCTCAACAATTCATGGGCTGCTATGCGGACAGCCGCAAACACAGTCGATTGTCACCACCTGTGACATGGGACTTGCAGACTTGAAAGAGTTGGAACGGCAATGAGTTTTCAACACAGTAGTGGATTTATAGTTTTTACGCTCGAAGCTCATGGCTTTTCCAACTGCTTGCTTCATCGCTTTGAAAATGGATTGCTTTATCATCTTTTGATAATTGATTTGTCTATTTTTATTAAAATTTAGTTACTTACATTTTATTTATCAAGTGTAAAGCATTTTCGGCCAATATCTAGTGTATCAATATATGCAATTAATCATACACAACACGTGTAGTAAGGTTAGCATATAACCACAATATGTCTATCATGTCTATAATGTTTATACAACATAGGCAACAAAAGTTACACGCACGTGTTGACATAGTTGCGCACCGCACCGACCAACTTTAACACGACCAACTCAACTCAACGACCACCACCAGCATTTTCAAATCAGTTGTTGTTGTGCTCGCCGGTTGAACGGTTGAATCTCGCATTCGACCCCTTTCAAACGCACACGTTGTACGAGAGAATAATGTGGTAGAGCGACGACGACACGCGCCAAATAGTGTGAAATACAATCATGTGGCGAACGACGACGACGATTAACGTCGTCCTTTGCTTGCTGACGACGACATCCAATTGCTTCAACCTAGAGGTGCGCGAGCCGGTGGTGAAGTTGGGTGAGAGTGGCTCGTATTTCGGATACAGCGTCGCCGAGCACATCACCGAGAACAATCAGAAGTGGTGAGTGTTATTGTTGTTGTTGTTCATATTGTTGGGATTTAATTGCCAATTCAAGGTTGTTGTTGTGTTGTTGCGATTGTGCGAGCACGCTGTTTAATTGCGCTAATAATGAAAATCGGCTACGGTTGAGGTTAGATCGTTAGCGCGAGCAACCCGAGCAACTCGCGGTGGAGAAGAAGTTGAGATGAAGAAGAAAAAAACGGATTTCGAGTTTCGTGTCTGTTTGTTTTGTTTAACTTACCTTGCAAGTTTATCTTCAACCTACGACATTCCAATACGAGTTGTTTGACGATGTTCAGAGTATGTAGAGGGAAAAAAAACTCCGCGGTCGGTTTTTTTTCTCCATCTCAACATTTTAATGACGATTTTTGCATAATTGATTTCGGTTCGGATACTTTTTTTATTCTTATTTTTTCGAGATAATTACTCTATCATGCTGTTTTCTCAGTCGAGTCATAAAACGCTCAAAGCCAGTTTATTTAAACTTAATTAATAATGTGTTTACGAATATCAAAATACAATGTTTCATGTTTATGTGTTTAAATGCGTTAAATCTATTCAGTCAGTTAGGTACGATGTTTTGTAAGGGTTGTATGCCCTTGAAGTTACACATGATTTGTTTATTAATTGAAACAAATTATAAGCGAATTAAACTATAACACGTCACAAGTTTATTGGTTTTAGTCAGCAAAATTTATGCAACTTATGCGTTAAATTTATACAATCAATTAAGTACGATGTTTTTTAGGGTTGTAAGGATCGCCTTGAAGTTACATGATTTATATATATTAATTGAAATAGTTCTAATCGATTTAAATTGATTGGTTTCGGTCAGCGCAAAATCGTTGTAACTTATGTCACACGATCAATCATGTGAGAAGCATTTAGTTTGAAGAATTGATGTTTTCGTAATGTTGTTGGTGGTTTATAAGAATGACCAGCATTCCCACATGCTTTAATATGTACAGCAATTTAGGGCATAGCTACATACGAGATATTTTTGATAAAAGTCATATTTTTTTAATTCAAATATTTGTGGTCTACCTATTTGAATAGGAAAGATAATCGCTAGAGACCTTATGGAGTGTTTTAATTACACTAAAAAAACAATTAATACCGCCACAAATTAATATTTCTGATAAAAGAATATAATTTTTATTCAATTTTAATATGTAGTATTTATTCGAATAAAAATTAAATTCAAAAAGCTTATGTAATGTTAGTACACTTTAAAAAGTCTACTCCCCAGCTTATGTTTTCTCAACTGTTGATTAAAATAAGGTAACTTCCTAACTATAAAAGTCAATATGCAACCACAAAATCATATTTTTATTAAAAGGGCGTCATATTTTTCATATATGTTATAAGTTTTCAATTTTACCAATTGAAGAAAGAAAAGTAAAATGTTTTGCACTAAATTCAAGTTATGTTTTTCCAGCTGTTGATTTAAATGGGGTGGCTTAAAATGACTACAAAAATATTGCCACAAAACCATTTAATTTTATGCAAAATTTACAAACTGATACTCCAAATTTAATTCACTCTAATAATTAATAAATAAATAATCATAAATGCTCGCTGTCTCTTTGATATGTTTGACATTTCGTTTTGTGAAAATGATTATAAATATCCACTATTTACTAGTTAAAAAATTATTATCTGAATATATCTAAGTAAAGTAAAAGAAGGTTTAACTACGTATATGTACTATGTCTATACAGACAGATAGACAACACAATAAATTAATAAAAAATTAATTATTGAAAACAATTTATTGTATTCGTAAAACAGTGATTTTTAATTAAATGCAATGTTATTCCGTTGGGTGTCAGTTGGCTGAACGAGCGGTTTTTTTAACAACACCAACAACAACGACAACGTTTACGTTTTATTTGAGGTTATAAAAACTGTTAAAAGCGCTTTATAATGCGATAAAATTTTACCTGCGTGTGCGACTAAAAGTTAAGAGGATTGAGAGATTTATGATCCGGCGCATATAAAAGAGCGAAGCACCTGCAAAATCTCTACTACCATGAGGGCGCTCAATGCCCAATTCGATTGAATTGTCAATTGCTAGATTGAAGGGCCATAATGCGCTGTCATCTTTTACCATCGGCTGTATTTGCTTCGAGGAAAAATGTGTGCCGATGTGCCGTGTATTATTCCACCAAGTGGATTCAATTGCGACGCTAATTTATTTTTAGTTCAAGTGCAAGGTTAATTCCACTACATATTTTTTTCTCATAATTACTGAAAGCGAATGAATTATGTATTTATTAAAACGTCGCGTCTGCATTATATTCGCAATATATGAAAGACTAAACAAATAGTTTCTTAGAACGGTTGTGTATTTCAAGTACAATATTTTGCAAGTTAATAAAAAGTTATAAATAAACCCGGGCTCTGTAAATACTTGCATACATACTTACATATATACATTCGCATGCTGAAATTGTGAATCATTATTTATTTCGAATCTGCGCGCATGAATGAAGGCGATTGTGTAAAATTTAATTTCTTTTTGCTTTTGTAGCAATATTTAAAGTAAAAAAATAGTCTCCATCGCTTGTGTAATTATAAGATACCTAGATAATTGAATTAGTCATCAGCGTGTTTTTTTTATAAGAATTGCAAATAACTATAATTAATAATGCCAGGCAACAATTTACCTGTTGTTAAAGTAAATTGCTAATTTAATTAGTTGCTGAGTATTTATTTTCCATGAAGTTGCTTGTGCCTATGAGGCAATAGTAATATTATTAGAAATACATAGTTTAATATTAAAACTGATAAATTACGAGCATCTCTGTCAGATAGAATTAAAATTAAGAAAGTTGTTACGTTTTTTTTGCAAAGTGAAAAATAGTTATGCAAATTCAGAAAAGGTAAATCAGTAATCAACGCTATTTTAAATTATTAGTAGTTATATTTGCATACTTGTAGTTAAAACAAATTGTTAATTTAATTAGTTGCAGAGTGTTTATTTTCCATGATGCTGCTTCTGTCTATGAGGCAAGAAATAAAAATTAATGGTAATATTGCTGTAAATACATAATTTGATATTTAAATGATAGAGTTAAAACCAAGAAAGTTCTTACGTTTTTTGCAAAGTGTAAAAGAATATGAAATTCAGAGAAGGTAAACCATTGAAACTAATCGAGTCTGTTTTTAATTACAATTAAAGTTACACTTATATAAAATTTTTAGTGGCGTTCGTTAGTCATTGTCAAGCTGAAAACTGATGCAGGAAAATTTAGTCGTTGCAAACATTTAAATTACGATGACTTAAATTAAAATAATTAAAATTATTATGCAACTAAGAAAGTTCTTTCATTTTTAGACATAGTTTGAAAAATTATGCAAATTCAGCAAGGATAAATCATTATATTAATCAAAGTTGTTCTCAATTTGTACTATGGTTAGACTTGCATAAAATTTTAGTGACATTATCATTACTTTAATGTGCGTTTGAATTAGTCAAGCGAAAAAATAGAGGCAAGAAGATTTACAGAGACTTAGAAAATAGTGAGCTAGATTTTGAAAGGCCAAAATAATATCGTTAAAGTAGTGAAATCGGAGATGTAATTTCCCTTTTTTTTTCTATATACTTAGGTGTAACGTATCATCATTTATTATTCATTTTGGATACTACATATACATAATATGTAAATGTTATTTATCATTTTTCTACTTCAGACACGTGTGCACAAAAGACCTACTTTAAACATTTGAATGTTGTTTATAAAAATATTTTCCCAGTGCATTATATTGAAAGCTTGTGGTAATTACGAAATTCGTTGTAATTCTTATACTGTAACATACTCAAAAAGTGAATAGATTTATCGATAAATAAACCTAAATACTAGTTTGATATTAACTTCTTGAAAACTCTTTAGTATTATGATTATGTAAGGTTTGTTTACGCCAATGCTACGGCAGATTTATCCATAAATAAGCCTAAATAGTTTTCTATTAATTTCTTACAAACACTTTTTAGTATCTATACTATTAAATGAAGATGAAAATTTCTAGCCAATTATTGAAAACTTGTAATTTCTATGCCTTGAAATGCTCAAAAAAGTGAGCAGATTTATCGATAAAAGAACCCAAATACTAGTTTGTCATTAAATTCTTGAAAACACTATTTAGTATAGTGGCTATAAGAAAATGCAAGCTTTGTTGACGCTAATACTACGAATTGTAAATGTAAAAGCATCCTATTAGTTTCGATTAGAATAATTGCCACCGCAACGTTATAAATTACGTAGAAAATTGCCGACAATTCGAATATTTCTTAATAAGCAATTTGACAGCCGCTGCCCGTAATCATCATCATACATACAATACAGAGGGAAAAGCGAAACATCGTCGTTGATATATAATATATATAAACGAACAAACCAGCGAATACACGATGCCTTAATATGGTAAACGTTAATGACTTCGAACAAGACAAAAAATAAAACGAGCAACGAACGAAGCTGATGATGATGATGATGGTCGAGAAACAAAACGCCGAAACGAGCGCATGATGCAGCAACAGCAGCCACAACAACAAATTTGCGTTCTTCGGTGGCAACAACGACGGGGATTATGCTCGCCTGCGCGCGTCCCTTATCACAAGTTTACACAAGATGTTGATAAGTCGACGCGCGTTTTGTTTGATTGTTTGTCGAGCGCGGAGAGAAAGAATGACATGTGTGTGTGTGTGTGTGTTAGTGCAAAGCAAACGCAAAGAAACTGGAAGGCGAGTTGTTGACCTCTATGTTGTTCAGGTCACCAACACTTCAGCCGCTGTGCCAGGGCGAATACAATACGAGTATGCGATTTTTCCCAATGCTGCTTCTTGCTACAGATTTATCATCATCGTGTATATGTTGTGTGTGTATGGAGATGTTTCATGATGTGTTGTTGCGCGTACATATACGCGACGACCGCGCTTGATCGGTTGAGTGCTGCAAAACGCAAAAAACGCACCGACAGCCAGCACACCACGCATGTGTTATTAAAATGTTAATCGCTCGTCGATTGCGTTTGACGTTAATGTTCAGATTGAGTTACCGCACGCAAAAAGAACTATTCTTGTTGCGTTAGTTTTCAGTAAGCTTAGCAAAAAAAACACTTTTCCTAGTTAAACATATTTTTGTATACCTACACTTAGTAAATTAATTAGATCAAGTTTTAAGAATTAAATAATATGTTTAGCAATAGTATTGATTACAGAAATTTGTGATTTTAAATCTATCAACAAATTACTTAAAGCTAAACAGCAATAAATTGCCGGTTTGATCTACAGGAATTGAGATGTTTGGAATTTTTAAGGCATTCTGATTGTCTTTAATGATATTTTATGAGATTCCCAAGATCACAAGCTATATAGGTACAAATTCCCTTTAGCCTCCAAGTCTTTTTACAAAACACCTTAAAGTAGAAATTTAGAATTTGGCCAAACGACACATTTTTAGTGCCCCACTTACTTTTTCAATATCTCCGAAATTTTCCAACAAAGAATTTGACATTTTTTTATCAAAATTGTTTGAAAAAGAGTTTGACCAAAGAATGAGTAGAGAATTTGATGGAAAATACCAAAAATCAGAAGAAAATCGCAAAACCTTTGTCACGCAGAGAAAAATCCAACCAAAACTTAATGGAGATACTCAGAAAGCAACCTTGCATAAAAAGTAGGCATTCAACTTCATAGAATTTCCACTCACAAAGTATTTACCTAATGACAATTGTGATTTGAAATTACCTTTACACACAAGCCTTTCGGTTATTTGATCGGCGTCTGAATGGCTTAATGAATTCGATTCACTTAACACCGACGACGATGATGGAAAAAAATGGGAGTGAAATATAAACGTCGTTTGGATATTGTATCGTGCCAGCGTGAAATGATAATTTAAGCGCGCGCGAGCGAGAGCCAGCCGCCGTCGCCTGGTGTTTAGCGTTTCGAATTTATCTACTACGTAACGTACACAAATCAGCGCCGTGCGCGACGAAAAAGAACAATGGATGCTGAGCGAACAATATAATCATTAGTATACAATAAAGTCCGAACAAACAATGGCATGGGGGTAAGGGGGAGAAACGACGAAGAAGAAGAAAACTTCGTCGTCGTCGGAGGACGTTTCGATGATCGGCGGCCGTATAGGTAGATACATCACGCATAAATTGGGCGATAATCATATGTTATTATCCATTTCCGTTTCGTATATCGAAAAGCGTATTTTCAATTACGGCCACGATAATGATGATGCACAACATGAGCAGCGTGTACGTGTAGGTGGTTGTTGTGCGCGATGCATTTTGTTTACTTCGTCTTCTTGTTGTTTAGTTTTTATCGCACCGCGCCTTCAATGCGATTTTAATAAAACGCCGTGAATCGGACACTCCTTCACATCAGCGACGACCAGGTGGCATTTTCCACCCAAATCATTGCACACGCAAATGTCATAGAGTTTTGGCGAAATTCGTTAATAGATTGATTGACTCGGATAATGCAAAAAGGGCACTCCTCCACAATGACACGACCAGGTGGTATTTATCCAAATGATACGCTGATTGATTTTGTTTTTCACCTAAAAAAGTCACACTTTCAGCAAAGTTCGTTGGGGGTAATTGGTAGATTGATTGACTGAAATGCGAAAGCTATCGCTTTCGAAATCATTTTCGCGTGCGGCAAGAATGGAAAGGCAGGCGAAGGGACACTCCTTGCAGGATAGATGTCATTATTCCACTATGCACGCTGTCAGATGTTAATAAATTTTCTTCGTTGGCTGATGTTTGCTGTGTGTGTGTGTATTCAAGGCGCACCCTCAGCTATTTGTTTTATTCCCCGTGCGCTAAAAATAGCCGGCGCGGACTCGGTTCACACCAATTCATCTTCGAGACAACGACAAGACGTTTGTCGAACATTAATAATGTCGCGTGGTTGGAAAGTTACGGAAATGAATATTGCAAATATCAAAAAAATATAATAAATTTCTAAAGATATATTGAAATATGTAATGGAATAGAAATATTCATAAATCTATTGAAATGTTTTGAAGTTTAATGGAAAAAAAGCCTTTTTGTTGTTCGTAATTTATTAAAATTTCAGTTAATTCCTCTAGACAATAAAAAGTTGATGCAAAGGGACACAAATATTTTAAAAATGGCAATAATGTCTCGGGCGGTTACTTTGGACTGCAATCACTTTATTCAAGATCTAAATTTTAAGGAACCAGAATTAATTAAAGTCGTTTCTTAGTACCTAAATATTATAAATAGCTATGGAAGATAACGTCTCTTTATAAAATGTTCATTTGAGACCTTCTGGGCTAGAAGCGCAACCTCAACTGAATATCCAAGAACAAACTTTACTTAAACTTTTTAATCCAAAAGTGTTAATTGTTCAAATTATCACCTTAACAATGCTTTATCAAATTTGTATTAAACCTGGTTAGATTTGGACGAATATGTATCAAATTTGGAATTCGGATTAGAAGTTATAAGTACCAAGCAAACTTGGTTTCTAATCAGAAACATAATTTATTACTCAAAACTGTATCACTATCTTTATCGACTTCTCATTTGCGAATATAACAAATCCAAATCCAAAAAATGAACATCCAATCTTGCTCTGGTGATAGATCTGCCCATATACATCTAGTTTGATCGGATTTGCTGTGCATATGCATGTCATGTCGAGAACGCGCTTTTTTACAAACGCTAACTGTTCATTCATGCAGCTCGACAAACAACTTTCATCGTTCGCCCACTGCCAATCTCGCAATAACATACAACTCAAACAACGACGATTTCGTATCGGGCGCGTAGCGTCGACCGCCGTATATGGTCGCGTTTAGTAATAATGTTCGTTTATTCATTTAGAAGTTAATTATTTTTCTCTCTTCGTCGTCTGGCAAGCAAGCGGCACGTGGGCGACAACTCGAAATGCAAATTTTATTAATAAATAATAATCGTATATATCTGCCGGCGCTGCAGCAGCGTGGTTGAAATGCAACCAACGAACGAATGTATGTACACACAACACTGTTGCCGGCTGAGATTATTTAAATGAAATTGTATAAATATGATGATGAAAAGTGTTCGAAAAGCGCTCGCAGCCTAAAAAGGTTAATATCTTCTTAATGGTTATTCAAATAGATGGTTGAAATTTTTAGATTTAATCAAAATTAGCCACGCTACGCTGCATTTCAGCGTATAACACGTAGTTTTGCGTAAAAAAAAATAATAAAATACTTTATATGCGAGGTAAAAAATATTTCACATAAAGTACCTAACTTAACCTAGCCCAGGGTTTAATCAAAATTAGCAGTGATACTGTTCGCAGTCCTATAATATTCTATACAATTACTAATAATTGAGTGGATTATAGAACCTGGGCTTTATTATGAACACATTTTTTTCCAAATGTATCACAAAGCAAACGTATTTTGAGAAAATAGAAAAGCGCGTTATACACCAGGTACTTAGGTTTATCTAAAATCGGAAAAACAGCTGCGTATTTATTATATACCAAGCTATACCATATTTTAGAATGTAACAAAAAGTGATAAAATTAACGTAAAATATAGTAAAATAAAGATTTTTTGATGGAACTTACTTTACTTCTGGATAGTATATTCAAATTTTCAGAAAAGATCACAATTAGCAATGGTATTTACGAATAGAGCTAAACAGTGGTAAAATTCACGAAAAATACAGTACCAAAAGTACAAGATTAAACATATTTTTGGTGGAATTTATGCCAATGCTGACTTTAGTAAGCAAACTAACAGATTTAATCAAACTTTACAATGTTATTTAAGAATGCTGCAAACAAAAACAAAATTTAATGTAATAAAGTAGCAGACCAAACAATTTTAATATTTTTTTTTGGTTGGAATTTATTCCAACGCTGACGGTTTTGTAAGCAACAAGGGCTATTCGATAAGGTGTGGTGTTAAATAAACAAAAACCAACCACTCGACAAAACGCCGCAACGTGGGCGGCTCGTCGCGCGTACTACAAGCGCTTTTTTCACACACGCACACCCGGACAAAACGTCCCAGAATTACATATTATGTGTTTGGTGTTATTATTAATAAGCATATACTCGCATGTTGTATATACTCATATATATTTTTTTATACACCAGTATAATATTTATAAGGTGTGTCCCTTTTTTCTCTCTTTCTTGACTCGTTGTGTGGGCGTCTGGAAATTTCACATCGCCGTGAGTGGTTTACATTAAACTCTCAACCGACGACGACGTGTGTAATTTTCGTGCACGCGCACGTAAAGAAAACTGTTTTGT